>BSBK01006458.1:197500-495000 GCA_027943335.1 Chamaecyparis obtusa
ATTTATGTGCATCCACTTATGTATGTTTGCATTAATTCATATTCTTCTGAAAGTTGGTTATTAGTGACCATATAGGACCATTCTTGATGTTTTTGGGCCATTTGATGAAAATATTTAAATAGGAACATCAGTAATAAAATACAGATATCTTAATATTTATGAGCTCAAATTCAAAATAGTAAGTGTATTATTTTATTACTAATGTGCATATTTGATGTCCCTATTTGATCTAATAGCATCAATATAAAAAACATAGCACCAACCAATCAAATAGGGACATGAGGTGCTCAAACAGTGAGCTTATTAAAAAAAATATTTAGTCTTAATAAAATCTTATAAAACAACATATATTGTGTGAAGTGTTTGATCTCTCTCTCTTTGTTTTGGTGTTGATATTTACTATTTGGTACTCTCCGTTTATGATTATTTCATGATGAAATATCTTGATGGCTCACAGGATGCAAACTAGGGCATCATACATTGTTCATGAGCTCACTGTTTAATACTAGCATTGTTTACATCTTTTCATTTGAAATGCTTGATGACCTGCCAGCTTTGAGAGCTAGGGCATCATTTCTATTACCTTCAAGGCATTGCATGAAGTATTTGATCTCTTTTTATTTGTTTTGTTGTTAATATTCACTATGTGGTACTCCCCGTTTATGATCATTTCATAAGGAAATATCTTGATGGCTTGTGGTCTGCAAGCTAGGGCATCATGCATTATTTATGAGCTCATTGTTTGAGCACGTCATGTCCCTATTTGATTGGTTGGTAATCAAATAGTGAGCTCATAAATAATGCATGAAACTTGAGCTCAAATTCAAAATAGTAAGTGTATTATTTTATTAAGACTAAATATATGATGTAAAATCATAATTATACTATATATATATATATATATATATATATATATATATATATATATATATACATACTTCAAAGGAGGAATTATGAAATATAGTTGTAGGTAGTTATCTCTTCTATAATGATGGAGGAGTGAAAGGTAATGATCAATGAGGTTGCTAATATTAGATCATACATTAATACACTTACTGTTTTGAATTTGAGCTCGAGCATCATGCAATGTTATTGTTTTCATTGCATGTTTGTTGTTTTTGTGCACCATACATTGTTTTATACACTATTTATTTCATTGAGATTGTGAGCTTGGTTTTTCTTTCATAAGTGTATGGCTTGACTATGCACATGCATACTTATAGATGAGGATTAGTAATAGGATGTCATTCATTTCTTAGATATTTTTTTATCTAACCCCATCTCTCTTTTCTTTGCAGGTTCTAGATCACATAGGGGTACACTAGATTCATACCCGAGTCAAAAATTTATCACTTCAAGCAATGTCTGGCACCCTTATTATTTATGTTCATCCTCTTATGTATGTCTGTAATCTTGCATTTTCTTATGAAAGTTATTTTCCTTGTATAGTATATACAAGATATTTTTCATATATATACATGTAATCTTTAGATGCAAAAATTTATTTTCCTTTACATGTATCTTTGCATGAAATGAACACAAATTAAACAAGATCATCTAATAATGCAAACTAGGGTACTGTAGTCACTCATCTAGTAATTAGTTCCCTAAACCATTACTAAGGATTGAACATAAGTTTAAGTCCCTAGACCTATTGTTCTATGTGTCCTTATTGCCTTCGTAATTTTGGTTCAACCCCTATAGGATGCCCAAGCCTAGAGGCTAGGGAAAGTGCCAAAGAGAACTTGAAAGAAATATGAATGAAACCATTGTCCTTATGTGGGTAAACCCATATAAGTGTTCTTCCTTTACATCAAAACTCATACTTAAGGATCGACAATCATGCATTGAATGTCTTACTTGTGTCCCTATTTGATTGGTCGGTGCTTTTTTTGTTATATTGCTACTATCAAAATAGAATAGAAGTGGTGATTCAATGTAGCTACAACCTTAACAACATGGTAGCATTGATCTAATAATAGAAAATATATTACAAATGCCAAGCTCAGGGTCTCAATGAAATAAACAGTGTATAAAACAATATATGGTGCACAACAACAACAAGCATGCAATGACAACAATAAAATTGCATGATGCCCAAGCTCAAATTTAAAATAGTAATTGTATTAATATATGATCTAGTAGCATCAACCTCATTGATCATTACCTTTCAATCCTCCATCATTATAGAAGAGATAACTACCTACAACGATATTTCATAATTCCTCCTTTGAAGTCATAGGTTAGTTTAAAATGGAGAAAGTATACAAACTCACCAATTTAATCTTATAAAATAAAAAAATTGTGTGAAGGGTTTGATCTCTGTTTATTTGTTTTGCTGTTGATATTCACTATGTGGTACTCCCCGTTTATGATCATTTCATGAGGAAATGTCTTGATGGTTCACAGGCTGCAAGATAGGGCATCATGCATTGTTTATGAGCTCACTATTTGAGCACCTCATATCCCTATTTGATTGGTCGATGCTCAAATAGTGAGCTCATAAATAAAGCATGATGCCCTAGCTTGCAGCTCGTGAGCCATCAAGACATTTCCTCATGAAATGATCATAAACAAGGAGTACCACATAGTGAATATCAATAGAAAAACAAATAGGGACATCAATAATAAAATAATACACTTACTATTTTGAATTGGAGCTCATAAAGATTAAGATATCCTACTTTGAATGCTTACCACAAGTCATGGCTTCACTATGTACGACATCTCTACCCACATTCTATGTGCTTTGAGCCAATGAAATTTTTATCATCGTGATGAAGTAATAGTGCATTAAATGTCTTACTGATATCCCTATTTGATTGGCCAATGCTCTATTTATTATATTGTTTCTATCAGAATAGAGTGGCAGTGGTGATTCAATGCATCTACAGCCTCAACAACATGGTAGCATTGATCCAATAACAAAAAATATATTACAAATGCCAAGCTCACGGTCTCAATGAAATAAATAGTGTATAAAATAATATATGGTACACAACAACAACAACAAGCATGCAATGACAACAATAACATTGCATTATGCTCGAGCTCAAATTCAAAATAGTAAGTGTATTAATGTATGATCTAATAGCAGCAACCTCATTGATCATTACCTTTCACTCCTCCATCATTATAGAAGAGATAACTACCTGCAACTATATTTCATAATTCCTCCTTTGAAGTCATAGGTTAGTTTAAAATGGAGAAAGTATACAAACTCACCAATTTAATCTTATAAAACAACATATATTGTGTGAAGTGTTTGATCTCTCTTTATTTCTTTTTCTATTGATATTCACTATGTGGTACTCACTGTTTATGATCATTTCATGAGGAAATGTCTTGATGGCTCGTAGGTTACAAGCTAGGGCATCATGCATTATTTATGAGCTCACTATTTGAGCACCTCATGTCCCTATTTGATTGGTCAGTGCTCAAACAGTGAGCTCATAAATAATGCATGATGTCCTAGCTTGCAGCCTGTGAGCCATCAAGATATTTCCTCATGAAATGATCATAAATGGAGAATACCGCATAGTGAATATCAATAAAAAAACAAATAACGAGAGATCAAACACTTCACACAATAACTTAAAGGTAATAGAAATGATGCCCTATCTCTCAAAGCTCGTGGGTCATCCAGCATTCCAAATGAAATGATGTAAACAATGCACAACAAAGACCTTACTCAATATCTTCCTAATCTTACAGCAAAGACCCATATAGATTTCATTTGAGATCTGGACTCAATTAAAAAATTTGAAGGGGAGTACTTGGTGGGCAATGGTAGATTTAAGAAACACAAAGGTAATAAATTATGAGATGTTATTGTAGTTAATTAATTCTTAATGTTCAAAATAAATTTGTTGTATGTCATCTATTTACTTTTGTACAGCTTATAAAAAGTGGGAGGAATTACATTTGTTTATTACAAACAATCAAGATTGGATGACAGTATGGATTGAATGATGTCAACATGATGGTCATAGATTAACATGGGAATATGTGTCTTCATTGGTTATACAAGCTCATTGTAATGGAGATCCCAATGTTACACAAAAGGAAATAGGTTTAGCATATGGTTTAAGAGATCACCAAGTACTTGTAAATTTGTTAATTAATCAACCGTATGTTTTTCAACTCATGATGCAATAATTTATACATGTTTTACATAATTGCAAGTGAAACACCACATGGCTATATTTTGCAATAGTTATAAATTTTGCATCAAAAAGTTGGATGACATGAAGAGAAATTGTGATTATAAGATAAGTGCAGTGTTCTAGGTGACTAATAGCTCATCTAGAAATGACTTACATTCTCGAGAGTCACAAAATAGATACTATAGTATTTTGGTTGATATACATGACTGTGACTTTAATTCCTTCAAATTAGTTCTCTTCATTGTGAAATGGTACATACAATGACTCAATAAAAATGATCCTGATAGAACTTTTATTGAACATGACAATAGATTTCTAATGATTAATACAAGATTGTTTGAGCCAGTTGGAGAAGAGCCATATATTCTTCCAAGCCAATGTGAGCAGGTATTTTACTCAGAGGTTCCACATAAACTAGGTTGGTCATTTTTTTGTTAGACATGATACAAGAGAAAGGTTGATAAAGTATAATGTGATGGAAGAAGATACTGAGGAAGATGAAGAAGTGGAAGATGATGTAGATGATGATCACAATCGAGAGCTAGTCAAAGAATAATATGAAGAAGAAGATGATGATGATGCTCCTACTGATGACGATGATGCTACTACTGATGACAATGATGATGAGGATGATGATGATACTGATGGTGATGATGATGATGATGATGATGATGATAGTGGTGGTGATGATGTCGTCGACGATGATAATCTTGAGGATGAGATGGGTGAAGAAGAATATCAATTACATGAATGAAATGTATAATTATTCCAAATGTTTGGCATGTTCTAACAATTATTTTATATGTACTACTCTTATTCACCTTGTTTTATATGTCCTACTTATATATCTTTGATATTTTGTTAAGAGAAATTTCTTTCTAAAAGAGTGTATTTAATCTCTATATGCTTAAACAACCTCACTAGTTAAGACTGTTCTCATTTGTAGTGGGCATGACAAGAATCAAATTACTTGAAAGACACCAGTATTTAGACATGCACAAATTAGTGACGTGATTAAGAAAATTAACTTTCTTTATAGTTTTATGGGGTATATCAATGCATTTAATCTAAATATTACCTTATGAGAGTTGCTTCTGCTAATTTTCTATTTCTTTGCACATCAATGATGTTAAATCATAGGGGATTCTCTTTGTTCCCTACAATGGAGTGAGCTAATTCTAAATTTATTAGTAATTTCTTTTTATTGCATGGTTTTCTTTGGTTTGTCATTTTGTTTTGAGAATCTAGTGATTTAAACCAAAGACTTCAACTTAGCCAAAAAATGTGCAAGTCTACATTAGTATGTTTCTTTTTATTGTAATTATAATTAGTATGAATGAACAAATATTGACAATGTAATATTTGTGATAATGCAATATTTGTCAAAATAGCGTGAATGACTTCAGTCAATGTTCTTATGTGTCAATGTGGTGTTGGCCCATGCATGTTGAAGACATCACGCAAAACAAGTAATCCTAGGTGTCAATTTTGGATTTTCCCAAATAGGAAAAAGGTCTAGATATGTAATTATATTTTATGTTTAAATCTAATGTGACAACTAATCATTTTATGAAGAATTGATGTACATTTGGTATTGCAAGGAAATAGTGGATGTCAATACTTTCAGTGGGTTGATGAAACCAAATTTACATCTACCCCATCTACATCTATACCTAATGTAGGAAATTAGTGCAACTTGTGCAAGGCTCAAGAGGCAGCTAGTGCCGCCAAGATTGCTTCAATGGCAAAAGCAGAAATCATATTTATGCGATGCCTTCTTTGTGTAGTTTGTGCACTACTTTTTTGGGACCATATGCGTAAATGTGGTTAATAGAGGGCTATTGTAGATACTGATTTTTTTAAAGAATTTCTAGTAGATACACATAACTAACATGCACATAAACATGATAGTTGAGAAACATAAATTTAGATATTACAACAGTCGAGAAACATAAATGTGGGCATCATGGTCACAATTAATTGGAGACACAACATAATTGAATGGTATATCAAGATGATGCAACACAACTATCACTCCTCTAGTTCCAAGTTTAAATTGCGGGATCAAAAAACCATATATAAGGAATAAATATCTAGAGAGTGGAGGAGGGCTGTAATGACCAAAATAATATAGGGGTCCCCTATATTATTTCAATCATTATGGCCCTCCTCCTTAGCTCTTTAAATTTATTCTTTATCTATGGGTTTTGTTTACTGTAGTGTAGAAATTGGAACTAGAGGAGTAGTTGTATTGCATCATCTAGGTATACCACTCAATTATGTTGTGTTTCCAAAAAATTGTGACCATGATGCCTACATTTATGTTTCTCAGCTGTTGTGTCCTAGGACCCCTTATGACCCTTTACGATCCCTAAGAATACATCTTAGAGGTCTTAAAATGTCCTAAAGGATCCTAAGAGGCTCCTAGGAGGGGTCAAATGAGCTTCCACCTTCACATGGTTGGCCTTGTTAAGTAGAGAATGTTAAACTATTCTTGAAACAAAGAGAAGCTCAATAATTTAATATCTCAATCCATGTACAAAAAATATATACTTCTTTTTAAAAAATAGTGAGCCATGGCAATTACGATGAAAAAACTAAAATAAATGGCTATTTGTCGAAAACATCAATCCACTTCAAGTAGCAATGATCACTTCAGCTCACCGATCTCAGCAACAACACAAAGAGTAGCTTGATTTTGTCTTCAAGCCAATCAAGCACAATCTACTCAAACTCCAAGTCAAGTCACTACTACACTCCATAGGAACAAAGCACATCCAATTTAGACCAAAGAAGTCAAGAAGTCACTCGAATCAGATCTAAATGCAATAAGGTCTGCATATATCCCACGAATAGATCAGGAAGAATGCATCTTTGATTGCCTCAATAATCCACAAGCCACTATCAAATCTACTGCAAAGTCATCTCCGAATGACATAACCCAATTACGAGAAGGAATAAAAGACCTCGACTCACCAAACCACCTTACAAGTTGATCGAGATCCGAAAATAATGCAACTAGTTGGAACCAGATTTGCAACTAGCTTGAAATAGATATGCAAGAACACCATTCTGAATTGATACCAACTCGGTTGATAAATAAATAAATAAATAAATATATATATATATATATATATATATATAATATATATATATATATATATATATATATATATATTTAAAAGCCTAATTTTTGTCACAACTACGACAACATACAACAATGATGACTATCTATCAAAAACATCCGATATCTAGTCATCGCATGTACAACATCGCTGTTGATAAAAAACTATTAACGAAAAATGTCTGTCGTAACCTTCTGATGGGTATCTATCACATGTACAACATCTCTATCGTTAAAAAAATACAAATGATGGATATCTGCCATAAACTTCCAATGAATATCCATTGCATGAACAATGTCTTCTTTAGAAAACAAACTAAAAATGACAGTTATCCATCGAAATATTCTAACGGGTCGCCGTCATTTGTATTTTTTGTGATTGATGGGCATCGTAATTGTGACAAGAACAAATAGGCTTGATAGTATGTTTGCCATGTTGGCACCCCATTTTTGTGATGACCATAGTCATCATAATTACGATGCCAATCAAAGTTGTCATTTTTTTTACTGCAAAACTGGGACGGTAGGTGTGTCACTTAATCGATGGTATACTATTGGAATTTTGATAGTTAGCTATCGGAAAAAAGGTCTCAAATGTACTAGTGAGCCTACAAAAGTGTTAATCATTTGGACTTTAGTGATACATAGGGGATGTCTCGGTGAGTATTAAATTTGAAATACAAATACAATGAACCAAGGAGAGAGGGATCAAACTAATGTTAGCCAATAAAGGGTCTCTCTAATTAGATATCTGTGATGGGATAATGGTGGAAAAAATAGCCAACATTTATGGTGACTCAAAAGGGATTCTTGTCGGCTAAGCATATGATTAGTGGCCTAAAGAAATCCATTGGAGATGGAGTCACCGACACTAAAATGATGTGTTAGCCACATGTGACTTCATGAAAAATCTACCACCTATATATCCATATCAAAATACAAAATTTGATATCTCCAAAATGGAATATTTGTGCTCATGCACTTCTTTGGATGAATTTTTTTTTACTCTTCTATGTAAAAATATTTACAAATAAAAATATAAAAAAAAGCCATTAACTATCTTTTTGAAATAACTTCCCTTTCAAACAAGCTCTTTGTCCCTTTAATGTGTATGGACAACCAAGAAAGCCAAGAAGAATGAAAATCCCACTAAGGCTTGTTGGAGTGTACTCCCAATGTTGAGAACGAAGAAATTCTTTAGCAATGAAAACTTCATTGTTTGAGTCGGACATGCTTCTTATTTCTTTTGATCTTCAACCTCCTACTCTAAAACAAGCATGAGTATGGTCAACTTGTGGATTTTTTAAAAAGATACATTCATTATTGGGTAATCCTCTTGATGGTACTAGGTCTAATAAATCTACCTTAACCATGTTTATATTGTGATATGTGATTTCAATATATTGTTGGCCTGAATGTGGCTCCTCTAATGCTCCTCATGAAAAGATGATCTCCACATTCTCCTCATGTTTCTCTTGAGACATCTCCACGTGAAATACTGATAAAGTGTTAAGCCTTGAGAAAAGGTTTATTATGGTGCTAGTAAAATCATGCTCCAATTTGAATACTTTGCATCTAGCTTATTTTCATCCTTGGGTGGTGTTTGAAGTTGTGAATTTCGCAGAATGTCCTTGGGTAGGAAAAATTAGCAATAAAAAAAGGGCGTTAGATTTTTTAAAAAATCGAGCGCCCGTTTAGGTTCGGGAGCCCCGATCCATTTTCAAAAATTAGGCCCTCGTTTACAAAATGGGGGCCCGTTTAGGATTAGGCACCCAAGCAAAATGGGTGCTTGTTTTTTACAAAATGGCGCCCATTTCTAATATCTATTTTTTTTAAAAGAGATTTCTTGTCATTTTCATCTTCACAAAATAGGAGGATCACGTTTAGCAGAGTCGAGTGCTTGTTTTATCTTCTCCTACCGACCCCATCTGCCATTTTTTTCATGTTCTGGGTACATACTATTGTTTTATATTATTTTTTAATGATTTTTGTCAATAAAAATTATAGTTTCAAGTTATTTATAATTATAAAACATAGTTTAATGTTATTTTCAAAATTCTTGTATAAATTTAATTATATTTTATCTTTCAAGTAGTTCTTTTTTATTTTAATTTAGTTTGTAAATTACTGTACTAAACAAGAAAATTGCTAAAATTGTTAATTTTAACCCCAAGACAAAATTAAATTACAAAACCCTACGTAGAAAACCAAAACCTTAGGTAGTAAAACAAAAACGTAAACCTATACAAAATTAAATTACGAAACCCTAAACTTAGAAAACCAAAACATAAATTTAGAAAACCAAAAACATAAATTTAGTTGAAACCAAAACATAAATTAGAAACTCTCTCTCTCTATCTGTCTCTGTCTCATGTCTCTGTCTCTGTCTCTCTCTGTCTCTGTCTTGTCTCTGTCTCTGTCATCTGTCTGTCTATTTGTCTGTCTGTCTGTCTCTTCTCTCTCTCTCTCTCTCTCTCTCTCATCCTCTCTCTCCTCTCTCCTCTCTCTCTCTCACTCTCTCTCTCTCTCTCTCTCTCTCTCTCTCTCTCCCTCCCTCCCCACTCCCTCCCTCTCCCTCTCCTCTCCCTCTCTCTCTCTCATCTCTCTCTCTCTCTCTCTCTCTCTCTCTCTCTCTCTCTCTCTCTCTCTCTCTCTCTCTCTCTCTCTCTCTCATTTTAAATTATTTAAGTCATTCAAGTTGTAAGGTAAAATGTATTTTACAGTATGTTAATTGTAAATTATCATGTTTTAACATGTACGTAGATTGGCAATATGGATGATTTTCACATCGATGAGCTTATAGGTTAGCATGCACCACCACCACCACCACCACCCCTACCTCCACCTAGAGAGTTAAGAGATAATATTAGGAGAAATGTAGAGGGATTCATGAGAGATATAAATTATTATAGAACGATCCCTATCCATCTGCTCATACCTACTACGCCTTGCAAATAGCATGCAAGGCATAGTAGATTTCATACACACATTAGACTATGAGATTGATTGTTTTGAGTCATAGAGGGAGAGTATACGTGTATATTATGCTAACAGCCTCTCTTATAAATTGGTTAATAAATTAAAAATTACTAAAATTGATTTGGCATGCTATTTTTTGAACCTACAACGGGTGAGAAAGATACTTGGCAAGAAGCCATGTATTTCGATTAGATGGTGTAGATAGCCTGACATAGCAGAGAATTTTTGGGAGTGGTGGTGGATGGTATTTTACCATCCACCAACACACTAATCATGAGGTCCAAACTTTATTTTTGGAAGAAATTATGCACTGAATTTGAATTGGGTAAGAAACCCAATTATTTTGACATGAGAGCATTTTAGGGGGTTGGTTGGGGCATGCCATAGGATAGGCTAGGGGCCAAATTGAGTGGTGAAACTAGAAATCATGTGTGCACTGAGCCCCTTGTTCCTCTTCCATATCCTATACTTCCTGCACCTATCCAACATCAAGTAGTGCAGTCATCTCTTGGTTCTTTGAGGGCCCTTACAGGCAATTTGTTACAACACTTCACCCAGATGAGGGCTGCCCCTAGCATAGCACATGTTTTCATGAGTTGTGGGGGTATGTGTAGGGGTCCCTAGCCTGATCTTGATGCTACCCATGCTGCCCTTGGTGGATATGGTGATGATGATGATGGCGCACATGGTGGATATGCTGATGATGATGATGGCACACATGGTGATGCTAGAGATGATATCTCATCATTTTGCAGATGATGATAATCCCACACATGTAAATTTAATTATAATTTATATAGTGCAATATTAAATTTCTTATTTATACAAGTATGAGCCATAACATGTGAATTTTTTGTGAATAGAGGAGGGTTGACCCTGCATCATTCATTAGCTGTCATCATATGACATCGACACCTTCGACATATCGGTGCTCCATTCATGGTATGCACTCTGATCTTGATACATTTAAACTTTAAAAACAAAATAAACCTTAATTGATAATGTGCCCCACCAGTCACCAAGAGTCAGCTGCATATACCTGTAGTATGTTTTTCATTTATTAATTTTAAGTGTTTATATCTTACTAATTTATGTACAACTTTTGATTCTCACTTATTTTTTTGCAATTTTAGGCTTTTACATTGTCTCATGTTGCACAATCACATTTATGTCCCAACTCATCGGTGACGTTAGCTACGTGTCACATACAGGTAATGTACACATGTTTTTATTCCATAAATATATAGTCAAGTTATATATATACTTTATAATTTATGTATATATGTACTATATAAGTTTTATTCATGCTTTATATATTGTTGTTCAGGTCAACACGACCATGATTCTTGGCATGGCTATAGGATTAAGCCAAATGCAGCCATTGACACTATCCTTTGAGATGATGATTAAAGGTAATTTTTCAATGTCCATTGTGTATCTAGATCTTTTACACCTAATTATTAAAAATTTGTACTTTAAATGTTTTTACAATACTTAGCTGCATCCACTTTTCATGTAGCTAAGGATGACGGTACTCAAGACCAGACAGAGTAGGATTAGGGTACTCAAGACTAGAAAGAGCATGTTGATGCATCGCAGTCCTCTTCAAATGGAGTGAAGAGGACTGCAGATCAGCTAGATGAGTAGAGTCAGATTATGATGACTATTTGGACTTTTTTTATGATGATGATTACTTGGACTTGTTCATAGTTACTTTTACTTGTTTTGAGAGTAGGACTTGCATTACATACTAGTCCACTTGTTATCATATATTGTACTTGAACTTATTTTTAGAGTAGGACTTTGTTTTGTGATTATATGTAGATATCATGAGTTGATATGATGGACATTATGATACATGTAAATTATTTTAGGACTTGTTATGTTATTTATCTTAATCATTGAGTTGTTTATTTATATATGAGCTTATGGAAAAGAAAACCATTTTTAATATCAATTGTAATTAAATTTATCAATATCCTAAAAAAACTATCTATCTAACAATGAGCTCTATTAATTCATGTGTAATTGATCTAAGTACAATATCTAGATACATTACAAGTAATATGAACACTTTGATTAAACTATAAAAAAAAATCATCTATCTAACAATGAGATCTATTAAAAGATGTAATTGACAAGAACAATATGGATTTTACAAACTTAATATTGACTTTGATAATTAACTATTAAAAACTATTAATTAATATTGACTTCAATGTTACAAGTAATTTATTGAGTTTGATTAACAATTAAAAACCATCTATCTAACAATGAGATCTATTAATTTGAACAATGAATTTATGGATGCACAAATAAATCTATCATAATCTATGAAGTAAATATAATCTGAACAATGTGCATAGTTTAATATTTAGAACAAAATTAGGTAAATATACAAAGTTATGAATTTAACTTAAATATTTAAAACAAAATTCAATGAATAAAAGTGAGTTAATGTGAACTTAAATTACAAATCCAAAATTGTACAAATACAATTTTAAATTCCCAAAATGGATGCTTGTTTTGTAGTTTCACAAAATAGGCGCCCGTTTTGTGAATTAAAAAAAATGGGCGCTTGTTTTGTAAATCTATGAGAGGGAACCATACTCATTGGCTTGGGTTTTAGTTCGGGACAGGCTCGGTAGGACCAAGCCTATGCTTGAGCCTGCAAAAAATGGCTAAGGCATTACATAATAAAATTTCCGCCTTGCCATAATTTTTTGGACACCTTCCCGAATGAATTTTTTGATAAAATAAAAACTCATTTTATCTCTTATTGTGCAAATTATAAAAATATAATTTTATAGTTATATGATAAATTTTAATATTTTTACAATAATTACTAAGCCAACATGGTACCTAAACTTGAAATACTAAGGTTAACTAAAACTTTAATAACTTAATTTTAATTTTACAGTTTTTGAAAAATGAGTTGTATGACACCAATCTACATAGAATTTCCTTCAAATTAAAAAAAAATGAAAAAAAGGTGAAGTTATCATCAAATTATGGTACCCGTACACCAGAGGTTTCGAAAATGTACTTTATAGTCAATTAATAATTAATAATTTAAAAAATATTCAATAAAAAAATAAGATAAAATATTCTCACCAATCGTCAGTGTTTTTGGTACCTTTTTCCAAAAGGATTCACAAAAATACATTCATTTACTTCAAAAAATGGTGACCGTACACGTGTCAGGTGTGGTCCCAAAACATGGATTTTGAAAAAGTGATTTTTAAACATGCCTACTAAAATTCAATTTATACCATGTGGATTTTAAAATAAATTACATATTTGAAAACTAGACTCTGAGAACTAAATTTTATATTACTAAAGTTTTTCAAGATTAAATCTTTTAGCACCTCAAATTTTGACATCAATTGATAGAAAAGTTGAAAAATAGAGAAAACACTTCCACTTTTTGGCCAAAAGTGGGACTCAACTTCTTGCACCCACCCCCTTCCACTCATTCTTTTCTTACTTTTGCAACTGATGGTTTTCGAAAGGATCATTAGCCAAGATATGTTTGTCATGGATAGGAACAACTTTTTTCTCATCTTCCTCAACAAAAGAGAAAAGTCATTCAAATAAGAGGACTATATCCACTTCCTTTTCTGCAATCTTCATCTAGAAAGAGGGATAAATAGATAAAAATTTCTTAATATCCAAATGTAACTCTTTTGCCTCCTCATCCAAATCATGGGAAACCTCATGAATAGTAGGATGTATCTTATATTCTTCATAAATAGGAGATGATCTCTTTTTCAATAGGCATGAGGCTTCAAGCTCATATAAATTGATCTCCCACATGTTTTGCGTAATCCCCATGTCACAAGAGTCCTTATGATGGCTTAAAGAAGAAAAAAATTCATCGTGTTGGATTGTTTTCTTTGGTGTGACCTTATATATAGGTTGTGAAGAAACTTCATTCATATCAATGAGTTCCTTCTCATTGGGTAGCTTCAGATTTGTTTCTTTATTTTCTTGTGATAGAGGGGGTCATCTAAAACTTGGAATGCAAAATTTGGGAGGAGGGGGCTCAGGTTGTTTTGTAGACTCAAGTGTTTTTGAGGACTTATTTTATCTAAAGCTGAAAAATTTAATGTATGGGAGTCTTTTATGCTTTACATGCTTGCATTTGGGAAAGCTTGGGCCTCAATTATTCTTTCTCAACCATTTTCATTTTTGCAAACTCCTCCTCAAACTTCCATTTTTTAGCCTCCTAATCTTGTTCTCTCCCTTTTTATCTCCATTTACACTCCATACATATGAGATACACCTCATGTGCCATATCCTACATTTGTGTATCAAAACACCACTGCTCCTTGGTTTCAAGAAACTATTTACCCCAACCAACAATAAGGAGTTCATGGAAAGAATAACCCCTATAGTTTGGACATGGGAATGGATTTTGAAATCCATCAAAATTAATGCCTAGGTCTATGAACTGAAGGCTAACATTCTTTACAGGGTTGTAGAGCTCACTAACTTTTGAGTTGACTACACAACAAAGTTGTTTAACAGGTTGAGAAGTGATGTTTGGTTCACAACTAGATTGTGGTTCATAATCAGATGAACAATAGGAGGGATAAGTGGAAGAATTATCAAGATAGAGGGGGAATTGTAATTATTTTAATGAAATGGTTCTGTGATTAGGTATTCAAATAAATAATTTTATAGAAAAATTAAAGAAACATAAAAGATCAGATATGATCTTTACATATAAGAACATGGACTAATTGAAACTAGTATATTTTACACTCACACTCACCATGGTGTCTGATGAAATTCCTGTAAAGGATGATGAGACTAGGAAAAACCAAAGTTCTTAGTGAATGATGAGTTTAAATTGGCTAACCAACATACTATGTCATCGAATATGTGTTGCATCAAACATGCCAAAACATTTTGTCACAAAATTTCACACTGATGTTTGGGGTATGACCCCAAAGAAACCTTGTAAAAAATTGAGACAACCTCCCAAGTATGGGACTTGCTCATGTGAGGCTGAATCTTTAGATAAGGTCAAATTTCTTCCAATTAGGATGCACCTAAACTAAGCTTTGAGCTTGAAAAGGGATAAGGGTATGTAGAAAAGGAAATGCAATGATATACTAGATAGAAAAAATGGTTTTTCCCTTCCTATGACTACACATATTACCAATAAGACAACCAAATAAACACAAAACTCAGCTCCAATATACCCTCCAAGGAATCATATGTAGGTTAGAACTAATAAAATTGTGCAAGGGAGATAGTTCTCATGATGAAGAACTCATGAGTAAAAAAAGAAAACATAGAAATAGGGAGTGTTGGATTACGGAGAGTGGGGTGAATAAGTAATCCCCGATTCCAAATACTTAAAAAACTTTTCTCTAATTAACTGGGTAGTAGCTCGGTAAAGCACACTTCAATAATTTTACCGAAAATAGTAAAAAAACTATAAAAATTAGTAAATCATTCAAAAAAATCATGCATCACATGTAATACTAGTATTTAACATGGAAACCCAGATTTGGGAAAAACCACTGTGGGAATTGTCACCCACTAAGAAAAAACTCTTCCTCAATTAAGAGCCAATCCCATTAAATATTAAAATGCACACTATTAGGTGTAACCTGATTAAGGGACTTTACCTTAGATCTGTTAGGATCTTCACTCTATTAGGAGTGGTCTGGTTAGAGGGATTCAAACACTCTTTAGAATGTTACCTTTTTCAAGGATTTTACAATACGACTGTTACATCCACTTTGTTAAGAGATGTCTCTATTACAAATGCTAGTAAGAAATGGTAATTATTAACCTGTAGATTTGTAACGATCTTTTCTTAATCAGATCCTTTGTGCAATCTTGAATCTCCACTTAAATTATTCATTATCCACTGGCATCAACACTTCATCAAATCCTATTTTCCCACTCAGAATCTATATGTTCCTTCTTCGCTACATCAGTCGCTGACCTTTCAACTCTTCAATTTATCATACAAATATTTCCTTTATACAAAACATTGTTGCCTCTTAATCTCCTCTATTACATTTTTCTTTGATCAATCTTAACTATCCATTTCATTATACCTTGAATCTAGATCTCGGTAACACGTTCTCTTTTCACCTAGGAACTTGAACTTTTCTTGAAACTTGTGATGTCTGCATTAACCATTTAGATCTAAGCCATAGATCTTCACCTTGAATTTTCTTGTCTTTAGATATCTATAACTAGCTTTCCTTATCATCATGGTCATCCTTGTCATCATAGTTAATCATTAAACACTGATTCAATCCTTGTTTAATATATGTTCCTCACTCGGTGTCCTCTAGTTGATTTTCAGTTAGCTTCACTCGATTCCTAAACCTTTCTTTTATGTTTGGTGCCTTCAGTTCATTTTCCTTTATCGAGTTACTTCCTTTTTACCATTTACCTTTACTGAGTGACATATCCTTCTTGGTAGCCAAAACCTATTTTGCTTACCGAATTGACAAATCTCTATCATCATGCTTTACCAAATTAACATAACCATATGTTAGGTAGAAATCTAATCATTGTCCTATTTGTATCAGTTTCCTATTTAATTTATTCAACTTCACAACATTTCATTTTTTCTTCTTCTTAACTCATTCAACTTATATCATTACCAAATGATATGACAACATAATATAAATCAGAAATCAATTTCTTGACATCAATGAAAAGACAACATGTGATCTAACCTTTCTACTATCATGTATTCCTTTTTTCTTGTTTGGTCTTCATCATCATCACCATCATCAGATAATCAATCTTCAACATTACTATTATTTATGGTAACAATGTCCCTCTTTGGCATTGATGGAAATACTTAACAATATTCAATGTTCAATTGATGATGGTAACACTTCACTATCAATCATGTACTCCCTCTGAGTTGTAACTTCTCTTTTGTGTACTTGATCTTCTTCTGTAGAACATTTCACTATCTCTCCTTTACTCTCTCTGAGTTGTAACTTCTCTTTGTTGTACTTGATCTTCTTCTCTAGTCTTTCTCCCTCTATCAGTAGTAGTCTTCTTTACCAACCCTCTTTTACAATTTCCTTTCTAATCTTCATTGTTCATCTTCCTCTGTAATATTCATTGATTTATTCTCCCTTACTAATCAATTGACTTAATCTCCAACTTTGACAATAATTCCAAAGACATATAGACTCAAATCATACCTCAAATCCATAGATTTATCATTGCAGTCATAAACTTCTTTTTCAAAACTTTAGGCTTCAGCTAAAGATTGAACACTAGCATCAACTCACAAGATAGATATTCTATTAAGTACTTGAATTGATGTAGAATCCATCATGTTCCTTAATGAACATTGGATAGGGGAAGAACCCCTAACTTACCTCAGAGATAATCAAAAGCATCCTTTAGTAGTGGTTTTGTAAATATATCAGCGATTTGTTCTTTATAATTCACATACTCCAATGTCACATGCTTATCTTGTACTTTATCTCTCAAATAATGATACTTAATAGATATATGTTTTGTTTTTTAATGCATCATCAAATTCTTTGATATATTAATAGCACTGGTATTGTCATAATAAATTTTAATTGGATTAGTAATCTCTTCATGCATACCTTCCAGTAGTTGTTTGATGCATACAATGTTAGAACAATTCATAGATGCAACAACATACTCATCTTCAATAGTAGATTGTGAAATATAGCTTTGTTTCTTTCTTAACCATGTCACTAGTCTTTCTCTTAAAATTAAAATTTCTCCACCAGTGCTCTTTCTGTCATCAATATTTCTAGCCTAGTCAACATCAATATATACCTTGAGATAAAAATCTCCTCCTTTTGTGTTTAATAGACCAAAATCTTCATTCCTTTGTAGATATCTAAATATCCTCTTAACTGTAGACATATGTGTCTCCTTTGGGTTTTTATAAAACCTTGCAACTCTACCAACTAAATGTGTAATATCTGGTTGATTATGGACACCATATTGTAGTTTACCAATCATGGATTGGTAAAGTGTCTCATTTACTTCCTTAGTGTCATCTTCCTTTGACAGTTTACAACTAGTAGCCATTGGTGTTCCAACTGATTTCAATTCTTCCATATTGAATGTTTTACTTAGATTGGGTTATGTAGATCCCATCCTTAACTTGTTGAATTTAAAGTCCAATGAAGAATTTAATCTCTTCTATCATAGACATCTCAAATTCCTTTCTCATTTCCTCAACAAATAATTTAGACATTATCTCATTTCTACCAAATATAATGTCATCAACAAATATCTCAGCAATCAAAATTTTATCAGTACTATCACATTTCAAGTATAAATTATTGTTATCACTAGTCCTTTCAAATCCAATCTTGAATATATAGGAGTGCAATCTTTCATACCATGCTCAGGGTACTTGCTTCAGTCCATAGAGTTCCTTTTGTAGGTTGCAAACCATATCCTTATCAAAATTTTGAACAAATCATTCAAGTTGTTCAATGTAGACTTCTTCTTCAAGAATTCCATTCAGAAATGAAGATTTAACATCCATCTGATAGAGAAAGGAAAGAGATTTTTCTAGTTTGGACTATGTCCCTTAGACTTAGATGATAGTGTGGGTATGCATTCTGAGGATAATGAGGAAGAAGAGGTCAAAAAGAAAAAACAAGGCTCTTCCTCTAAGAAGAGAAATATGAGCTTGGTCAAAAAGGAAAAACCCTTCAAAAATCAGGCAAGAATGGATATCTCTTTAGATGAGGAATATAATGATAATGTGAAAAATATGAACACTGATGAAGAGGAATATAAGTCCAGTGGCGAGACTAGGAAGAATAGGGATCATGCCACAGGGAAGAATAATAATTTAAAGGGGGAATGCTCTGGTCGTCTATCTATTGATCTGGCTATCAGTCAAGATAACACTCCCCCTCCCCATTCTGGAGCCCATAATAAGACTCGAGACCCTAAAATTGAGGTGCATGAAGAAGACCAGGATGATCCCTCAACCTAGTCCCCAAACCAACAAGATTATTCAGAAGATAAGAACTAGTCTAGAGGGGACTATCACAGCGATGACTCGAGAAAGGGGAAAATAGTTTGGCATAAATTCAACATGAACACATGTGGATAAGGATAATAATGGGAAGTTGTGAATCCCAAAATTCTTGAGGACAAGGATGGGAGAATCTAGAAAGATGACCGGATTAACCCTACCCTAGTCATTCTCAGCGACAAGGCCAGAGAAATGCAACTAAATCTTCTCAATAATGCAAATAATGGGATGCTAGATCATTTTAGGTCATTTAAATGGATTTTTCATGAACTGGGAGACCTCAAGGAAAAAATCCACAGTATTGATAGCAATAAGGATGACGGTGAGGATTTTCGTTGCGTGAACTCAATGGTTAACTAGATGGAGGATAAGATGAAGAGCCTTGAGGAAACCCTTAAAGGTATTACTAAGAAGATCTTCAACATCTTGAAAGCCTCAAATGAGAACATCAAATTCCTCATAGACAAAATGGAAGAAAAGTTGGATGGTAAGAAAGTGCAGATTATTAAAGAGGAAAAAAAGGAGAAGCCCAATGAAGGTGCAGGTAAGAGAACGAGGGCCAGGTCCAAGAAGAATAAGGACAAAGAAGACTCCAATGACATCTGGAAGATCAAGGAGGTGGCAGAGAAGATGGAGCTTCTCGAAACCAATGTTGTTGTGATGCTCAAGAACCTCTTTTGCTCTTTTCTCCTAGTGATTTTTCCTTGTCTCCATTTTGCCCTATTTTGACTATTTCGTCTCTGTGGTGGTTAATCTCTTGGCCTGCTAGTGGCATGTTTCTTCTTTTTTTTATGCTATCTTAAGACTTGTTCTCTTTAATGCTATATTATAAGATGTTGTGGGTTTCAGGATCCCTGTAAAACTTGTTTTATGCAATCAAAAGCATCCATCTGATAAAATTTAAATTCTTTATATGCAACATATGCAAGTAATATCATTACACCTCCTAATCTAACAATAGGAGAAACTTTTTTCACCATAATCAATACCTTCTTCTTGTGCATACCCTTTGAAGACTAACCTTACTTTATTTATGATCACATCTCCTTTATAATTGATTTTATTTTTGAAAATCCATTTTGTTCCAATCACATTCTTATCCTTAGGTCTTAGTACTAGTGATTAGATGTTGTTCTTTTCAATTTGATCAATTTCCTCTTTAATAGAATCTAATCCATTTTTTATTTCCTAGTGCATCCTTGACTAATCTTGCCTCAAATTCAAAAATTAAACATGTGTTATCTTTCAACTTACTTCTTGTCATGAATCCTACAATCGTGTCTCCAATAATTATTCTCAATGAGTGGTGTCTTCACACATATTTTTCTAATACATTCTTAGTAGAGTATTCATTCATTTTTCATCTCTTGGTGGAGGCTCATATTTATCATCGATTCCTTCTTGATGCAGCTTAGTTTCTTCAACCAAATTACCTTCCTGAACATAAACAAATCTTTTGTAATCCACAGGTTCTTTTTTGCTATCCTTTTCATTCCTTTCTGCAAATTCATCAATTCTCACATTTATAGTTTCAACAATTTTTTTAGTAGCTTTGATAAAAAAAATTATATGTTTTTCTCTTTGATGAATAACCAAGGAATATACCTCCATATCCTTTAGAGTCAAAATTTCCATTTCTAGCATCATTTAGTATATAACACCTACTTCCAAATATTTTAAAGTAACTTACATCTGGTGTGTGACCAAACTAGAGTTCGTAAGGTGTATTTTTTGTTCCTTTCTTTAGTTGTACTCGGTTGACTGTGTAGACAATAGTGCTTATGGCATCTCTCCAGAATGTTTAACCAATATTTTTATTAATTAACAATGTTCTAGCATAGTCAATTATGGATCTATTCCTTCTCTTAGCTATCCCATTTTGTTGTAGAGTCCTCAGTGCATATACTTGTCTTTTGATGCCATTTTCATTGTAGAGGAGAGTAAATTCATCTGAGATGAATTCACCTCCTCTATATGATCTTAAACACTTAAGTTGTTTTCCTATTTCCTTTTCAACTCTTTCTTTAAATACTACTTGAACATTTGAAATGCATCAAATTTCTCTTTCAAAAACATAACAGACATCATTCTTGAATAATAATCAACAAACAAAATGAAATATGAATCTCCATAATATCTTTTAACTCTCATAGGCCCACAAAGGTCAGTGTGTACTAGCTCTAAAATACTATTGGTAGACTAAGATTTACTTGAGAAATTTGACTTTGTCATCTTAGTAATTTGACATTCTTTGTACATAGCTTTATTAGGTTTGCTTAGTCTTGGTAGACCTCTAACTCTATTCTTTTTACTTTATTCATGTTATCAAAATTCACATGACACAATCTTTAATGCCATAGCCATACATCTTCAACTATAGAAAATAAGAAACTTTTTATAGTAGTATCATGATAAAATAAGTCTCCTTTTTATTGTTCACTAGTTTCAATCAGATTTCCATGAGTACCATAAATTGTCACCTTTCTATGCTAAAATTCCAGTCGGTGGCTAGTATTGTTCAGTTATGCAACAATCCTCAAGAGATTATAGTTATGTCCATTAGCCCAATATGCATCATTAAATTTCATCTTCTCATTCAATACAATGGATCATTTACCTTTCACAGGGCATGGATCATTATTTCTAAATTTGAAAAATCTTCCATCATACTCTTCTAGATTATCAAACTTGTCAATATCACCAGTCATGTGATGTGAACATCCACTATCAATAATCCATGGGCCAGGTTTACTTACATGAGAAAAACATTCTTTTTCATCTTCATACTTTTCTTCATCATATTAAACATAGTCAACTTCATATCCTCTTTCACTATCATCAGATTCATCATCGATTACACCTTCCTTAGCTAGGTAGAAAGACTTCTTAACTTTGTCCTTTTAATCTCTAAATATTTGGTGTTAGTTGTCTCTTTTGTCATTCTTATCATTCATGTCATTGTCAAGGCATCTTGATGCAATATGACCAATCTTATTACAATTAAAACATTTCAGAGGTAATTTACCTTTCTACTTTCCTTTACCTCTTGATAATCTTCTAGGTAGTAGTGCCTCTAATTCATCTTGTTATTTTTCCTCATTTGGTATACTATCATATTCATTTTCATATGAACTACTCTAAATCTCTTTGTCTTTTCTTGATGTACCAATGCTTAGAGAGGACTTAAGTGCAGTTTCAATGGGCAGTAGTCTATTATCATAATTACTTAGCTCAAATGCACTTAGCTTACTGATTAGGGCTTCAAGAGTAACAACATTGCTCGGTATAGATCTTAATTACTAAATAGAAGATACTCTAATAGAATACTTAGAAGAAAGAGTTCTCAAAATTTTACTTACTACTTCTTCATTAGTCAATGTTCCACTAGCACCTCTGATGGCACTCACAACTTCCTTGATTATGCTACCATATTGTGTGATATTCTCTTCATCATTCATCCTTATTTCATCATACTTTCTCCTGAGACTATCAACTTTTTCCTTTTATACATGTTGATCTCCTCCATATATAAGTGTAAGCCTATCTCACATCTCTCGTGAATTAATACAGTCCTTAACATCATTGAATTTAGCATCGGCAAGGGAAGAAGAATCTCTTGGTGGAAATATAGATGAAGTAACTGAGAGGGGGGGGTGAATCAGTTAACCATAAATTTTCTTTCCATAGATCCCTTAGACGTTTTATTAAATCATTTTCTATTGTTGTTTGGAAAACATACAGAGAAATGATGAAACTCGTTTATTGCAGTGAGTATTAATTATAACTGTTCTTAAGCATTCATTAGTGATTAATATACATGAATAAAGAAAATAACATGAACACAAGAGACACCAGATTTAACATGGAAACCCAATATGGGAGAAACCACCAATGTAACTAGTTACTATTTTTCACTCTTCTGAAGTGATGCCCTATTAGGAGCCAACCTGGTAAAAGGTTACAAAACACACTGTTAGGTGTGACCTTGTTAGAGGATTTAATCACCCTGTTAGGAGTGGCCTTGTAAGAGGTCTTGAAACAATTCAATAGAACTGTCACCTTGTTAGAGGATTTATAAAATGGCTGTTAAACCAACTCGGTTAGGAGATTTTGAAATCACTACTACAATGGTAAGAAAGTAATAATGAAATGACCTGAATAATGATGCAACTAAATTGCTGATTACAGATCTCTGTTCTTCTTCACTAGATCCTTCCTGATCAAAATATATCTCTGCTGCTCCTCAAGGATATCTAATCATCCTTCAAAATTCACTCACACTTTCCTTCTTTTTATTTTCATTTTCCACACTTTTAATTCACAACTTGAACTTCTTTATATACCATTCGGATTGACCATTCAGATTGTCAAGTCGACACTAATAACATTACTAGTCATTACAACAGTCGGCTGGAATAATCAAACTTTATTTCTCAAATTAACAAAATCCTTTACTGGGCCGACCTTGCTCGGTAAACACTAATCTGAAAAGATTTCCTTTGGTGACCGAGAGAACTCAGTAAGCACTAACTTTCCTTCATTAACCGAGGAAGCTCGATTAACACTATTTTCTACCATACTTTTCTTTGACACCTGAGATATCATGGTAGACACTGAAAACCGCCTGCTGACCGACTGAGCTTGGTAAATACTGGGAACTACTTTGCTGACTGACTGAGCTTGATAAATAATATGACATTAGTGTGACATCAAAGACAACACAGAATTAATCCAACAATCTCCCTCTTTGGCATTGATGGCAACACAATATGTCATAGCACAATGAAATTTGATAGAAAACATAGAGTAAGGAACATATCCTTAGCTTCATTCTGATTCTCATCTATGAGAACTCCCTTTGTCAGCAAACTTCTCTTTCTGACTGAAAACTCTCTAAGAAAACTCTCCCTCTTAGAAATATAAAGAAATTTCTTGAAATATGACAGCAAACTCTCCCTCTTTGACAACACATGCCAAAGACAACACATACCAGGTGAATAGCAATGTACCTTGAGTACTGATTCATATGCAATGATTCCTTGACTAAACTGCATCAACTGACTGATCTTTAATATGCTTTAGTTGATGCATCACTAAAACTTCATTTAGTGAGCCTCGGGTAGGGGAATGACCCCTAACTTACCTCTTAGATACAAGAATGCATCCTTAGGTAGTGGCTTGGTGAATATATCTACAATTTGTTCTTTTGTATGAATATATTCCAATCTGATTTCCTTGTCCTGCTCCAATTCTCTGACAAAGTGATATTTTATAGAAATGTGTTTGGTTTTGGAATGCATTACTGGATTCTTTGAAATATTTATTGCACTTGTATTATCACAAAATATAACAATTGGTTCTTTGATCTCAACCTTCATGCCTTCCAATAACTATTTGAATCAAACAATATTAGAGCAGTTTACTGCTGTAGCAACATATTTTGCTTCTGCTGTGGATTGGGATGTGCAATTTTGCTTTTTACTGGTCCAAGATACCAACCTCTTGCCAAGAAAGAATGCTCCACCACTTGTACTTTTTCTGTCATCAATGTTTCCTGCCCAATCAGCATTAGTAAACACTTTTAAGTCCAAATTGCCTCCAAATTTATACCACAAGACATAATCTTTAGTTCCTTTCAAGTATCTCAAGATCATTTTGATTGCCATCATATGATTTTCTCTTGGTTTTGCTGAGAATCTTGCTATTATACCAACTGCTAAGGCAATATCAGGCCTTGTATGAACTAGATACTGTAATTTTCCAATCATTGATCTGTATAAGGTTTGATCTACTTCTTTTGAATCATCATTTTTGGTAAGCTTCAGTCCAGTACACATGGGGGTACCAACTAGTTTTTCATCTTCCATACCAAACTTCTTAAGTATTTCCTTGATGTATTTAGACTGAGTAATGTAGATACCGTTCTTGCTTTGCTAAATTTGAAGACCAACAAAAAACTTTATCTGACCAAACATAGACATTTCAAATTCTTTGTTCATTTTCTCTGAAAGTTCTTTGCACTGATCATCATTACCTGTAAACACAGTATCATCCACAAATATTTCTACCAAAACAATTATGTTATCTCGTCCTTCCTTGATGTACAAACTACTATTATCATTAGCTCTTTTGAAACCAATCTGAATAAGATAGTTATGTAATCTTTCATACCATGCTCTAGGGGCTTGTTTCAGACCATAAAATGCTTTGTGTAACTTGCAGACCATATCCTTTTTGTCTAGATCAATGAAACCTTTAGGTTTCTCAATGTAGACTTCTTCATCAAGATTACCATTGAGAAATGTAGATTTTACATCCATTTGATATACCTTAAATCCTTTATGTGCTGCATATGCAAGTAGAGTTCTTACACCTTCTAATCTTGCAATAGGAGAAAAAGTCTCTCCATAATCTATACCTTCTTCTTGAGAATACCCTTTACACACTAATCTAGCTTTGTTTCTAGATACTTGACCATCTTCATTTAGCTTGTTCCTGAATACCCATTTTGTTCCAATTACATTTTTGTCTTTAGGCCTAGGTACAAGAGTCCATGTCTTTTTTTTCTCTATTTGTTCTATTTCTTCTTTCATAGCCTCAATCCAACTTTCATTTTCCAATGCTATTTTAACATTTTTAGGTTCAAAGTTAGCAAGTAAACATGTACCTTTCAGTTTACTTCTTGTCATAGTACCATCTGATTTGTTTCCAATAATTTGATCTGGTGTATGATTCTTCCTGACATACTTGGCCAATACAGGTTCCTTGCTTCTTGAATGAGTTACATTGTCATCTTCTTGAATTTCATCTTCAGGTTCAGTTTTCTCGGGCTCAATTGATATTCGCTCGGTAGCTTCAGATTGAGACTCAATTTCTTGTGACTCGGTTTGAATTTCTTCTTGCGACTCAGTTACTGTACTGGGCTTGGTAGATGTGGTTTCCTTATTGACAGATGTGTCTAGCAATGTATCAGGTTCAATGTAAACAAATCTTTTGTAATCCTCTGGTTCTTTTTTGCTTTCTTCTTCAGTCTTTTCTGCAAACTCATCAACTTTCACATGTGCACTTTCTATGATTTTGTGAGTACACAAATTCAGACATCTATATGCTTTACTTTTGCAAGAATATCCCAAAAAATATTTCTTCATCACTTTTTACATCAAATTTTCCTTTTCTAGATTCTTTTAAGATGTAACATTTACTACCAAATACTTTCAGGTAACTTACATTGGGTTTCTAGCCATACCATAACTCATAAGGAGTTTTGAATGTGTCTTTCCTCAACTGTACTTGGTTCAAGGTATGAACTGTAGTGCTAATAGCTTCCTTCCAGTATTTCATAGCAATGTTCTTTTCAATCATTAGAGTCCTTGCACAATCCATGATAGATCTATTCCTTCTTTCAGCTATTCCATTCTGCTCAGGAGTTCTTGGGGTTGATACCTATCTTTTAATTCCTCTTTCAATGCCAAAATTATTAAATTCATGGGAGATGAATTCACCACCTCTGTCTGATCTCAAGCACTTCATTCTTTTTCCTATTTCCTTTTCTACTCTTGCTAGATACCATTTGAATTTCTCAAATGCCTCTGATTTTTCTCTTAAATACATAACAGTCATCATTCTCGAGTAATCATCAACAAAGAGAATAAAGAATTTTTCTTTAGTATAGCTTTCAATTCCAGTAGGTCCACATAAATCAATATGCACAATATCCAAAATATCTTCAGACTGATAGTTTTTACTTTTAAAACTAGTCTTTCCCATTTTACCAATCTGACAATTCTTGCATAGACCAACATCAGGTTTCTTCAAAGTAGGAATACCTCTTACTTTCTTGAATTTTCTTATTTTCACCATATTATCAAAATTTACATGACATAACCTTTTGTGCCATAACCAACTTTCTTCAATTTGAGCAATAAAACATGAGCATTCACCAAGATCAAGATAAAATAGGTTACCTTTGGTTTGTTTGCCTGAACCAATCAGTTTTCCTTTGTCATCTAGTAGTCTTGCTTTGCCATTCATGAATTCAACCTTGAATCCAATGTTGATTAGTTGTGCTACACTTAGAAGATTATGCTTTAGTCCTTCAACCCAATATACATTATCACATATAAGTTCTTTGGTTAATGAAATTCATCCTCTTCCTTTTATACAACAAGGTTCATTGTTTCCAAACCTTACATTACCACCATCATAGTCTTCAAGGTGTTCAAACTTTGTTCTATCACCAGTCATATGATGTGAGCATCCACTGTCTATAATCCATGTATCATTTTTGCTTATATAGGAGATAAGTGCCATCTCATCTTCATCATCATCAGATTCATCTTTTACAACAATGAAGACAATTTCTTCTTCACTATCATCAGAATCCTTAGCCAAAAAACATGTTTTCTTACCTTTATCCTTGAATGACTTGAAATTCTTCTTGCCATAGTACTTGTGACCTTTCTTCTCATCCTTGCTTTGCTTGTTTGGGCACCTAGCTACAATATGACCAATTTCTTCACATGAGAAACAGATTAAAGGAGTTTTACCTTTGTATTTACCTCTGCCTCTAGTATATTTCTTTGCAAGTAATGCTTCAATAACTTCAAGATCACTATCTGAACTTTCCTCTGATTCTTCTTCACTTTTTGAATGGATTTTCTTGCCCTTCTTAAGTGAAAGTTTGGCCTCAAATGCTGATTCAATATTTTTAGAAGTTGGAACATAGTTGTCATAGCTATCCAATTCAAAAGTTGTCAATCTTCCAACTAAGGCATCCAAAGTTATATTGTGATTTTGTTCACATCTTCTTTCTTGAATAGAAAATACTCTTATTCATAGATAGGAAGAAATGTTCTAAGAACCTTACTTATAGTAGTTTCATCATCAATTTTTCCTCCAGAAGCTCTGATTGCACTAACACTCACCTTGATTCTTTCAACATATTTTTCAATGTTTTCATCTTCTTTCATCTTCATCTGATCAAACTGTCCTCTTAGGCTTTCTGCTTTGGCTCTCTTCACATTGTCATCACCACCATAAATTTTCTTTAGCTTCTTCCACATTTCATAAGCAGTGGTGTAGTCTTTGATCTCATCAAATTCTTCATAGCTAAGAGCTGATACAATATCTATCATCATGGTGTTATGGTTCTTTTTCTCTGCAATGTCTTCAATAGTTAATATGCCAGTAGGAACTGTATATTCTTGATCAATATATTTTCATCCTAAGTCACCAATGGAAGCTAGATGAAGTCTCATGAGACCTCGCCATGCTGAAAAGTTATCTCTATTAAGCCTTGGAATTTCTCTCTTGTAAGACATCTTGATCTTTAGCTTAGGTCCTTGAAACCCTTCCTGCAAGCACCAAAAGCTCTGATACCAATTGTTGGAAATATAGATGAAGTAACTGAGAGGGGGGGTGAATCAGTTAACCATAAATTTTCTTTCCACAGATCCCTTAGATGTTTTATTAAATCATTTGCTGCTCTTGTTCAACAAACATGCAGAGAAATGCTAAAACTTAGTTATTGCAGTGAGTATTAATTATAATTGTTCTTAAGCATTCATCAGTGATTAATATACATGAATAAAGAAAATAGCATGAACACAAGAGACACGATAATTAATGTGGAAACCTAATATGGGAAAAACCACCAATGTAACTAGTTACTATTTTTCACTCTTCTGAAGTGATGCCTTGTTAGGAGCCAACCCAGTAAAAGGTTACAAAACACACTGTTAGGTGTGACCTTGTTAGAGGATTTAATCACCTTGTTAGGAGTGGCCTTGTAAGAGGTCTTGAAACAATTCAATAGAACTATCACCTTGTTAGAGGATTTATAAAATGGCTGTTAAACCAACTCGGTTAGGAGATTTTGAAATCACTGCTACAATGGTAAGAAAGTAACAATGAAATGACCTAAATAATGATGCAACTGAATTGCTAATTACAGATCTCTGTTCTTCTTCACTAGATCCTTCCTGATCAAAATATATCTCTACTGCTCCTCAAGGATATCTAATCATCCTTCAAAATTTGCTCACACTTTCCTTCTTTTCTTTTCGCTTTCCACAATTTTAATTCACAACTTGACCTTCTATATATACCATTCAGATTGACCATTTAGATTGTCAAGTTGGCACTAATAACATTACTAGTCATTACAACAGTCAGCTGGAATAATCAAACTTTATTTCTCAAATTAACAAAATCCTTTACTGGGCCAACCTTGCTCGGTAAACACTAATCTGAAAAGATTTCCTTTGGTGACCGAGAGAACTTGGTAAGCACTAACTTTCCTTCGTTAACCAAGGAAGCTCAGTTAACACTATTTTTTGCCATACTTTTCTTTGACACCCGAGATATCATGGTAGACACTAAAAACTGCCTATTGACTGACTGAGCTCGGTAAATACTGGGAACTACTTTGCTGACCGACTGAGCTTGATAAATAATATGACATTAGTGTGACATCAAAGACAACACACAATTAATCCAACATCTCTATTATAACCGAGTTGTGTTCCTTCCTTTCTCTCATTTGATAAACTTTCATTGGTCCACAAGGTAGTGGAGTTTGTTCATTTGTAAAAATATTCAGTATAGATTCTCCAATCCAAGATAGATTCAATCTCATCCTTCTTTTCCATGTTGACAAACTTTCCTTGTTCAACTTAGGTACATCTCTCCTATACATAGTCAGATATTTTACTCAGTCATTTAAACTTATTTCTTTAGAGTACTTATCTTTGATACCAATTATTGGATTCTGGAGAGTGGGGGGGGGGGTGGGTGAATCACTAATCCATGATTGTAAATACCTAAAAATTTTCTCTAATTAACTCGATAGTAGCTTGGTAAAACACACTTCACTAGTTTTACTGACAATAGTAAACAAACTATAAAAATAAGTAAATCATTCAAAAAAATCATGCATCACATGTAACACTGGTATTTAACGTAGAAACCCATCTTTGGGAAAAACCAGTGTAAATTGTCACCCAGTGAGAAAATAGTCCTCTGACTTGTACGTCTGGTTAAGAGCCAATCCTATTAAAGATTACAATGCACATTTTTAGGTGTGACCCGATTAAGGGATTTACCTCAGATATATTAGGATCTTCACCCTATTAGCAGTGGCCTAGTTAGGGGCTTCAAACACTCTTTAGAATGTTACCTTTTTCAAGGATTTTACAATAAGATTGTTAATTCCACTCTGTTAAGAGATTTCTCTATTACAAATGCTAGTAAGAAATAGTAAATAAATTGACCTATAGATTTGCAACTATCTTTGCTTAATAAAATCCTTTGGGCTCACTTAAATCTTCACTTCAATTCTTCATTATCCATTGGCATCAACACTTCATCAAATCTTGTTTTCTCAATCACAATATCTCTGTTACTTCTTCACAGTATCAGTCGGTGACCCTTCAAATCTTCAATTTTCAAGTCATCTGTTCATACAGATCCATCCTTTATATATAATTTTTTTAAATCTTAATCTCCTCTATTACATTTTGATTTGATCAATATTAACCGTCCAATTCATTATACCTTGAATTAGGATCTTGGTAACACATTTTCTTTTCACCTAGGAACTTCAAGTTTTCTTGAAAATTGTTCCATCTTTATTATGCGTTTAGATCTAAGTTGTAGATATTCACCTTGAATTTCCCTGTTTGTACATCTCCATAATTAACTTTCCTTATTATCATGATCATCTAGCTCATCATAACTAATCGTTAAATGTAAATTAAATCCTTAATTAATATTTGTTCCTCACTCACTGTCCTCTATTTGAATTTTTTTTAAGTTTGCTCGGTGCCTAAACCTTTCTGTTATGTGAAGTTTCGATGGTTTCTTTTCCTTTACCAAGTTGCTTCCTTTTTACCATTTACCTTAACAGAGTGACATATCCTACTTGGTACCCAAAACCTTTATTTCTTACCAACTTGAGAAATCTTTATCATCATGCTTTAGGGTATGTGCAAGATCATGGTATGCCAAAAAGTGGTGATGTGAAAATGAAGTCCTTACTGATAGACTCTTTGAAAAATGACTATAACTTTCAAACAATATAATATTTTTGAAATATGAAATATACATCACATTCTATGCTTGACCCAATATAATAATAATAAACAATTCTTTCAATTTGATGATGTCGAGACTAAGTTAAGATGGTCAAACATGAGAGTTTATATATTGAGAAAAATTTGTAGCAGAAAAATCATAATTAATTATTTACTTGGAAAAAAATGCAAAAAAATATACATCACATCTAAACATGAGTCTTCTACTTTTGTCTATAATCTTATAAAAAAATATTATCATTTGATTTTGTTTAATGTGGTCAGATGTACACTTATTATCTTTTTAGTTCTGATTGATAGAATTGTTGAAAAATAGCTATACCTTTCAAATTGTATAACATTTTTGGAATCCAAAACATGTGTAATATTCTATGCTTTTCCTACTACAAGAAAAGAAAAAAAAGTTTCCAATTTGATAAAGGTTAGACTAAGTTAACTATTGGAAAAATGGTCAGTTCTCCCCTTGGGATTCATGACATGGCTTAGCCGCCTCCTATGTCTTCTATAAGTCTAGTGGTTGTATCACGCATTAAAAGGTCAATCTTTTAGTGCAACAACTACTACTACTTGTAACAAGTTGTATCAAAGCTTGGTCACAGGTTTGAATCCACTTGGGTAACACCGAGGGGGAGATTTTTGGCAAAATGGTCAACACTCCCCTTGAGATTCGTGACATGGCTTAACCACCTCTTGTGTCTTCTATAATTCTAGTGGTTGTATGGGGCATTAAAATGTTGATCTATAAAATGCACAATATATTAAACTGGCAAGATAAGGTAAAATAATGATTTCTATTATGCATAGAAAAAGGAAATTATAGTTGTAGACCCTAAGTTAATGCAAAGAACTAGAGAAGAACTTCTAAAAATATGTACAAACTTTCCTTTATAGATCAAGATTAACTCTCATTGATCATTAAGTACAAACCGTAACTAGGGTTATTATATAGAAGGAAGACGGACAAAATTGGATTAGACCAAAAATATATATGATCTCTTCATGTAAGTTGATCTACAAAGTGAAAAAGGAAGCTCAAATGAATGTCCATGTATAAAAAGGAAGACTTATTCCCTTCACACACTTGACGATCAAACATCTGTGGCATAGAAACAAGCCTCAAGGACAATCTACAATAATAAATAGGCATGGATCTACCTTGAGTGAATCGATAGAGAATATCAATGGACAGTCAATAGAAGCATAAAATATTGCTAGGGTATTTTAATGATCAAATCTTGGTTGCAAGATAAAGTTCCCATCACGAGGAGTCCCCTAAAAAATGATTTCATCTATTGAACATTTTGGTCATAGAGTGATTCCCTTTGATCCTCTAGGACAACCCCACAAACTCCCAATGATGCCATGTGTGTCCCTATTTGTGTCCACATTCATTTCTCCTTGATCATTTCAATGAAACATATGATATGTCTCACTAACTTATGACCATGTTGAGATGACCTTTCCCATTTCCAATGTATTCAATGATCACCAAAGTCATCTTGATGAATTTTATATTTTGTACATTTTAGTGAGACTCTCACTAATGCTTGGTTTTGTTGGAGTGATATCACTAGGTTTGGAGAAGTGCAAAATGATGTGATATGTAATGCTGGAAAAGATCCTTATCATGCACTTTAGTGAGACTCTGACCAAAACTCAACCCTTTAGGGTTTTTTTCTATCTTTCTCCAACCCTCATTGTCTCTGCAATGGATATTTAATTTTGGAAAGATCAAAAGGAGGTCTTACTGACATTCTGCTTCTATACTCTGATGAACCATATTCATTTATTTTGGTGATAATCTCATGAAAAGGCTCTGTCGAGGTGACATGTTTGATCAGGGGTATTTCATAGAGATCCCCATTGTCTCATCGATGGAGCCTCATTTTGGAGAGACCAAAATGAAGTCCTACAGAAATATGCTCAACACCACAACAACTAGACCTGCTGATATTTGATAGTGACATGTCATATGGATCTCCAAAATTCTATTTTTTGGATGATGAACATCCATTCATTAGATTTCAATGAGACCTAGTATATATCTCACAAACTCAATCCCAGAGCCTGTAGAACTGCCAATAATTTGTAAATCAGTGAGACATAGATGAAGTCTCAACGACATATTGTATTAAAGTGTTATGACATAGTCTAGAGAATTAAATTTGAAAGTACACGATGAAGGGTTCTCCCCTTAATACCACAAACACATAACAGAAACAAAGAAACAACAACAATATGCAAGAACAGAAAATTGGCTTCTTATTATCTCCACAAATGTGGAATTACAAACTTTCAAAATTACAATATGCAAAGCCACATGGGCATTCCCTTACAATATTCTATAGGACAAAGCCTCAAATTAATACCTAGATCTACTACTAGAAATATCCCTAACTACCCTGAATTGCCTAAGACAACACTATGGGCCTTCCTTATATAGGCAATTTCCACCACCCAAGAAGGTTCCAAAAATTTAGCCCTTTAGGCCGACTAAACATAGAATTATTTATTTTACAATTTATTACATCAGAGTCAGCTCAAAACAACTTTCGAAACCCAAACTAAAATTTTGAAGGAAATTTATTTTCTACCATTTCAGGTGGCCCAACTTCTAGAGACCATAAGTCATCACCCGTTGACCCGATTGACTATTATGACCCCAATTCGGAAAGGGCACAAGGACCTCTACAATGCTTGAATTAAGAGAGCTTCATTCAACTAAAGTTTTGACCTCATTCGAGGCCTCTAAAGCCTTCAAAACTGAGTTCAAAGTTTCTGTACCCTACTACCAATATCAAAGATCTTCAATATCTACAAAGCTAGACTTGATCTGTCAATGAAACTTTACTAGCAGACTGAAATGATGAAAATGAACCTCCAGGGAATAAATCACAACATTCTGAGATCAGATGACCAACTTACTAAAAATAACAAGTTTCCATAAATAGAAGCTCTACACAAGATAGCCCTTATTGAAAACAAAACCAGAAATATTTTTGGATGATGCAAGATTTCTCTTATACCCAGGATGCTCCTGCATCGGTACATACATAATGAGAAAAGGAGAAAGGATCAAAGTGATTTTATCCAATAAAAGGTCTCTTAGATTAGATAATTTTAATGGGATAATGGTGGTAAAAATAGCCAAGAATATCCTCCATGGATGGTAGTCTCATTTGGGAAATTATAAAATAGAATACTCAAGTAGTTCAATAGTTCCAATTTATTTTTTGTTCGAATAGGACCATAAACAATTATAATAATTATTTTTATCTTTCAATTGAAACTAGTAACTAATCCTCCTTTTTTATTTTGGTCATCTCCCAATTTTTGAAGGGAGATCCCATTAGAATTCTACATATTAGCCTTACCCCCTGAATTTCCCTCTTCCTTGACTTCTTCACCCCCCTAGGAACCATTTATTTTTCCTTGAATCTCTCCTATTTATCTGATTGAGATTTTGTTTCTTGAAACACAAATATTTCTTCCTTAACTAAAATGATACATCATTTTATAACATGTTTCTTATTAGGGGCACTCATGCCTGTAACATTACACATGATATGATCTTCATTTATCTATGGGAAGGAACTTCCCCTTCCCTACATGCCAATATTCTATGATTTTTGTTCGATCATAAGATTCTCCATCTAATAACCTTAGTTCCAAAGACTATATCATCCCCTTCTTTTTCAAAGAATTACTAGAATCTAGTTTTAGTTTTGCTGAATCTAAATACCACAAATCTAGAATATTCTAATTTTATTTTGTTGAGTTTTCTTTATCTTCATTAGGAATATCACCATATGTAATCCCTATTTCCTCATCTCTTATATCCTTTTCTAATATATCTCATTAAAAATTAATTTTTTATCCTTCATCTTTCATTTTTCTCCTGCTTGTTATAATCAGTAAGGTCAAAAGGATCATAAACTGTCTCCAGTTCCATCGGGATATTGGTTTCCTCCACTTCCTTGAGGACACTTATTTCAATAGAAGTAGTTTTCTTATCATTTCATCCTTTCCTCACTCTTTTTATCAAAGGAATAATACCTCTTTCACTACCACATTTGGGGCCAAATTTTGAAAGAAACTTCCAATGGATCATTTTTTTTATGAATTTAGGGTTTTTTTTGTAATAGCCCCCGATGTTGTTGGGATTTCGATGAGTTTTAAATAGACCATCACAATTCCTACATTTTCGGGGTATACATGAAAAAAAAAGTGAAACGGCCAAATCATTTTTATTTCTATTGCAGATAAAAGGAGTGGATCAAAGCGGAGCACGAAGACATATCTAAAGGTATATGATTTCTTCATCTTTGATTTGGTATCTTTGACAGGCAAATTTTGAGCCTCTGGCATCATATTCAACTGCAAATTTCAAATTCATTGCATTTTACTTATGGACTTCAAAATTTTATGGCATGTGTTTATCTGATCATGAATCATGAAATTGGATTCACATTTTTTGATATTACTGGCATGTTTAATGATGCCATTGTATATTGTTGAGATGGTCATTGAAATAATCGCATTCTACTGGTGTCATTCCCTAGCCCATGCTTTATCTCCATTATTTGATGTTATTGGTTCTTGTGCTCAAGGATATCGATTCACTATTTTGAAATGCTGACTATGGTTATCAAATGGACATCCTGTGTGCTTCTAGCTAGGCGCCATTTGTATTCATAGCTTAGGGCATCAAATGTATTGTAGCATTGATAGTTGAGACTTTGTTAAAAGGAAATAGGACAACGAATGATTTTGATTTATTTTCTCTATTTTGATCCCTAAGTGGCTACCGCTATGATTTTTATTTTGAGTGCAACTTTGATACAATTTTAGTTGGGTTTTCACTAGGGTTTTCAGTATATTGAGCTACAATAGAACACAAATCTTTTTGGTTCTTTTTTTCCCATATTCAGTGGATAAAAATCATGGCGGCAACCACTTAGCCATCTTTTTGATGTTCCAAGTATTTTAAAAAGATACAAGTATGTGGATTTATCATTCAGTTGCTTGAATTTATTGGTCAAATGCAAATATTTTGTCAGTTGGAAGGGCAAGAAATTAGTTTGGTGTTTTTGGTTTATGTTAAAAGTTGATTTGGTAAAATCCTTAGAAAACACACTACATGTTCTAAAATGTAAAGAAGTTGAATGTTAAATGTAAGATATATATCTCATCCATAGTAATCAAAATAAAGGACATTAAATGAAGGAGATTTACCAATCCAAAAATATAAGTGAATAGAAAACCTGATTGGTACCTTATAAATTGGTTTTTGAGGTGCACGATCTTCATCAATCTCTTTAGAAGAAGACCCAAATATAAAATAGGATTACATATCATCATCTGTTAATCAGAATCAAGTAAATAACATTAAAAGATGAAAAATTTGGAAGTGTGTGAGCCTCACTCACCACAAAGAGGCCCAAGCATTAGTTCCAAACTCTAGGGATGCATAAATTGATAGGGTGTGGAAAAGTAAGCAGTCCTAATAGAAAAATGACCTTTGAAGTTTTCAAAAGAAAAATATTCCAACACTAGAAGGAGATTTAATGATCCTATCATTTTCTAGAATCAAAACTATATTACTAGATTCACTGATTCATTTTATGTTTGGTGAATTAATAAAAAGTAAACCATGAGGACCTGCATGTCTAGGAGAATCAAATCATATAGAAGAACCTATTCACACACAAGAAAAGAGAAAAGTGGAGGCATACCTAATGATTGAGGGTCTTCACCAACATTAAAAAAAAATCATTGTCAACATATTTGGTATCCTTCTGCAAATTCATCACATCTTTCATCATTTGGGTAATCTTAGGATACAAATCCTATCAATTCTCTACAAACCATCTATCCATAAAAATTATAATAAACCGATTGCTCAATTGAAATGTCTAAGACTAGTGGAAAAACATGAAGTGATCAATGTATGATAAAGAGGAGCTATACTCAAAAGGTGAACAACACAAAATAATTAATCATCAATACGACATAGTCATAAGATGCAACCATCAAGTGATGAAAAAGTGCCTTATCCAATGGCATGGTTTCATATATAAAAAATAGAAAACACACCTCAATATTTCTTTGATAGAGATTTAAGTCTCATAATTTCATAACACCAATCATTCACAACAATGATGCCTACAATGAAACAATAATAATGTCAAATAGAACCCAACAATGATGCCATGACATCAAGTAGATATGTCAAATGCGGTGCTAGATCCAAGTGGAGCTATAGAGGCATGGTGTCAAATCTAATGACAACAATTACATTACATTGATACCAAATCCTAGCTCACGGGTACTCATTCATAGTAACATAAATGCATGAAACTCAAGGATCATAAACAGTGACCATAGCATGTTTTAAAACAACATAAATGATGCCCTAGCTCGCGAGCCTCAAGCTACCATTTGAATGAAGCAACAATAAGAAATTAGTAATGACCAATTTTCAAAGTAGATTATAATGCATAAATAGTGACAATAATGAACGCGGGTTACAGTAAATAGATAACAACATAAAACCACAACATCAAAACAATATGTTATCATAAACAAAGTGATCATCGAGTTGATGATTCTTTAGTGAGAAACAACAAATGATAATGTCCAAGTATACTCATGGGATATCAAGTACAATCAATAGTTTAGAAATCATATAATAAGAAATGATACCCAAGTTGCATCATGGTGCCATGAAGACAAGGAAGCAATTACAATCACTGTCAAAGAAATGATAAGAGTGTGTAATGCTTCAACATGAAGCCCGTGGGTCCGCAAGGTAAACACCAAAAAATACAATGAAGTAAACAATAAATGATAGTAGTAAAATCATAACACACGGACCTCCAAGCTCTCGTATAATAGTTGCAAGTCACAATGTTCAAAGAAATAGCATGGGATCCCATTGAATACAACAGTGACCATTCATAACAACAATGAATATAAGAATAGATATAGCATAAGGGTATGGTGCCATGAAAATAAAATATGAACATATGAAGCCATATATCATAGGGCACGACCATGGAACCAAGCACAGTGATGCCCTAGCTATATAGAAATAACTATGACAAGGAGCCAAACAACACTCAGAAACACTGCATGATGCCCGAGAATCCACGGGCATAGTAAAACTAGTAAATAAGAAACATAAAATTAGATATATAAAAGCTTCACAAGATTCACAAAGTGCGATGAGATCAAAAATAGTGAGCATAACATGTGATAAACACATAAAAAATGATGCCCTAGCTTTCAACTCAAGGGACATCAAGTATTTCATAAGCAATGCCAACAATTAAATGGTATTATCAAATCATTGAACACCCATACAATTTCATTGAATCAACACAACAATACACAAATCAAATATGCCATGAAGATTTAAATATCAAATGTGCCCTCGAAATGGAGAGAGGATGATCATAGCAATACACCACCCAAATGTAGAGGAAGTGAGAAAACAAACTCAAATGCCCACCTCAAATCATGGCTTCCATATGAAGAGAGAAAAATACCCAAGTTTCCAAAACCAGCTCGAAGTTCAAAGGCCCGAGTCCAGATCAAATTATAACTTCTATCAAAAAATAATAGTGAAAGGTTCAATGCTTTTAGAATCTTTCTTTCTTTTAAGGATTGGTTTTTTAACCATAAAATGCTTAAGTATTTATTGAATATGTTTTCCCCTTTTTAAAAAATTGGGTTGAAAACCTTGTTCATTAAAATGCTAGTTAACATATTAACCCTCGAGCTCATTTGAACTTTTGTTAAAGGGGTGGGTTTAATTTAAAAGATGTAAATGTTCATTGAATAGGTTTTCCCCTTGTTTTGGGTTGAGAACTTTTTTATAATCAAACTTTTGTATGAATGTTCATTGATCAGTGTATGATCATACACTCCTCCTTTCTCCCTTTATAACTTCTCTAATTCTAATATTTTTATGTTGCACACAATACTCTCCCTATCTTCCTCAATTGTAATGATGTTTTTATGATAATATCTTTAGGGATAAAAGTCCACTCCATTTGTAGATGTTCTCCACTTAAGGTCTTTATATATATATATATATATATATATATATATATATATATATATATATATATATATATATATATCTATATATATCTCTATATGTATATATATATATGTATATGTATATATATATATGTATGTATGTATCTATATATATGTATGTATGTATCTATATATATGTATGTATATATGTATATATATATATATATATGTATATATGTATATATATATATGTATATATATATATCTATATATATGTATGTATATATATATATATACATATATGTATATATATATATATACATATATGTATATATATATATATATACATATATGTATATATATATATATATATACATATATGTATATATATATATGTGCAAGATCATGAGGGGCCAAAAAGTGGCGATGTTAGTTCAAAACTTTGACAATGTAGCTGACAATTTTTTTTTCAACCGAATTTGATAAAACAAAAAGGGTATCTTAAGGAGATTATCAGTTTTCTATCGATATAATTGCTGTCAAATTTTGAATTCGGTAAGTAATTATTAGTTATTTTCTAATTGAGCTACCTCTAAAGTGTTGATTTATATACTGATTGAAAAATGACTATAACTTTCAAACGGTACAACATTTTTGAAATTTGAAAAATGCGTCACATTCTATGCTTCACCTATTATAAGGAAAAAAAAATAAAAAATTGAATTTTGTAAAGTTTTGAATGAGATAAGGTGGTCAGACATAGGAATTTTTTTATTCTAAAAATGTTGTAGCAAAAAAATTCATAATTAATTTTTTTTTTTGGAATAAAATTACAGAAAAATCTATGTCACATCTGGGCATGAGCCTACTACTTATATATAAAATCTTATAATAAAATATTATCATTTGATTATGATTAAGGTGGTCAGACATACACCCACTTCTTATTTTTTTCTTAAAATTTTTGTACTGCTGCATTGAAATCTATACTTTTCACCAATCATACTAAATTTTTCTCAAAAAAGGCCTAGTATTTTAGAAACTAAATTTAATTTTCTATAGATTCTATTCTTACAACTTTTTGATATTAGGTTCATAGCTAGTTGAAATTTTCACATCAAGTTGACTAACCCTGATTTGCTGATTTTTCATTGCCACTTAAGGGCATAGTTTGGCCCCTCATGATCTTGCACATACCCATATATATATATATATATATATATATATATATATATATATACACACATATACATATGTATATATATATATACATATAGATATCTATATGTATATATATATATATATATATATATATATATATATATATATATATATATACATATATATATATACATACATACATATATATATATATATATACATATATATATATATATATATATATATATATATATATATATACATATACATATATATCTATATACATACATACATACATACATACATACATACATACATACATACATACATATATATATATATATATATATATATATATATATATATATATATATATATATATATATATATAATGATAATAATGAAACTGTTTAGGATACATGTTTGTAGCTTTGATGTGATTTCCTCCATGAAAGGAAATCCTTGTTTTGCTGGTGTGATTTCCTCCATGAATGGAAATCCTTGTTTTGTCTGTCGCTAAAATGGACTTGCATAGTGCAGTTAGATTAAAGGGGTGATTATTTTGGTAGTGAAGATGAGAAGAAAACACAATTCATTAGTTAAGTGTTTTGTATATAAATTTGGTACTACTTTTGTAGGTAGTTTTAGCTCATTGTTTTGTAATGTAATTTATCAATTTCATGTATTTTATCTTCTCTTTGTTAGGTGCATGAGACGAAGGTTGAATGTAAGAGTCTTATAATGTCTAAAAATTCAATAAAATTACTGATGGGTGTTGTTCCATACACCCTCAATCAACAACTTGCCTCCATCTGTGGTCTCAAGTTGCCTCCATTTGCCTCCATTTGTTATTCCATGCACTCTCAAAAATTGTTAGATAGGCATATTTGTCATTTTAAGATCAAAGATAAAGGCGTTCTTTTTTATGCGCGCACACACACACAAAACATATACAACCTTCACCATGTAGATTTTCCTAAGCACTACTGAGACCTTACCCTGCAACAAATGCATTATTGTGAAAATCATCACAAGTCCATTTGTTGTCGGGTCTAGCTCCTAATAGTGCTTGGTCAAATTTGATGCACTTCTGATATATTTTGTGTATAAAATATATGATATTTTATTTTTACTTACAAACTACTATATTATTTGAATATCTTTCTTTCTTGCCACAATAGGAAATAGTTTGAGGTTGAAGACTACAATAACAAAAGTGTTTCAATTTAGTATACTATACTAAAACATCATTTCATAACTAACTTTTCAATTTATATATATAATTAGGTTATAGATAATCTAAGTGAAGAAGGATCATGTCAGAAAATCCAAGTGAAACACATAATGGGGATACAATCAATAGATTGTCATCTAACTTAAAAAGAAAATGCGATGAAAAATGTTATTGTCCCTGCAATATTTGTAAGGGCTTAAACACTTGAAGATTGCTAATCAAAACAACTAAGAGACATTGTAGGGATAATAGTCACATTCAAGGAAGGTTTGATTATCATCAATTGGTAATTTTTTCATTATACTTATTTAACAATTAATATATATATGAAATGCACTTGATGATGAGATCATTATCATGGTTTATTTGTGTTCATCATTTTTATATAGGCTGGCCTCTTTAGGGGAGTATGTGATATGGACCATGGAGGTGTGAATATGGAGAATATGGCTTTGGAAGTGGAGGATCATGGAGGTGTTAATATTGAAGTTGAAGATTATGAACCCATGAAAGATGATGATCATGCGCTAGATAACACATTTGAAGATGATGGTACTAATACATTGATCCATGATACATTTGGTACTGACACAACTGATGATGATGATCAGGATGATGATGATGATAAGGATGATGCTAATGTCATCCTTGATATACCTCTACTTGAGAAGGCAACCACAACCCTTTATGAAGGCTCCCAAACAACTCTTCTCTCTGCTGTATTATTGTTATTGAACTTGAAGGTTATGAATCATTTATCCAACATAACAATGTCATGTTGATGGAATATGGATGAAGTGACTAAGAGGGGGGGGTGAATCAGTCAACCATAAAACACTTCACAATTATTTCTTTCCAGATCCCTTAGGATATCTTAAAGAATGTTATCTGTTTTAGCACTCGGTAAATAGATTGCAGTAACTTAGAAGATGCAAAAAGTATTAGCAAAATTATCTTTTAGATATTCATCAGCACTAGTGTATGATTAAGATAGCAATTAAGAACACAAGAGACACAAGATTTAACGTGGAAACCCAATATGGGAAAAACCACCAATGTATCTAGATATTGATTTTCACTTTTTTGAAGTGATGCCCGGTTAGAAGCCAACCCGGTAAAAGGTTACAAAACACACTGTTAGGTGTGACCTTGTTAGAGGATTTAATCACCCTGCTAGGAGTGGCCTGGTAAGAGGTCTTGAAAACAATTCAATGGAATTGTCACCTTGTTAGAGGATTTACAATATGGTTGTTAAACCAACTCGGTTAAGAGATTTAGAATTCACTGTTACAATGATAAGAAGGTAACAATGGAAAATGACCTGTATAATAATGCAACTGCCTTGCTGATTACAGATCTCTGTTCTACATATGTGTGATCCTTCCCGATCGAATAAATCTCTGCTACATCTTAAGGATATCTGAACATCCTTCACAAATTCGCACACACCTTTCCTGTCTTTCTTCTGTAAATCTTCTACTGTATTTCTTGTTTATTTTTTACATTTGACCTTTTATTTATATGATTTTAGATTTGTCAAATCGACATTATTTAGTATAATAGTCGGCTGAATTAAGCAAACTGTATTTGCAAAAATCCTTCAAGGGCCGACGGTGCTCGGTGACCATAACTTTCTACAATCTTTCAGAGATCGAGGGAACTCAGTAAACACCGACAATCCTTTACCTTCGATAATCGACTGAACTCAGTAAACACTGAATTTCCTTTGACGACCGACTAAACTTGGTAAACACTGAATTTCCTTTGACAACCGACTGAACTCGGTAAACACTAAATTTCCTTTGACGACCGACTGAACTCGGTAAATGCTAAATTTTCTTTGATAACCGAGTGAACTCGGTAGACACTAATTTTATTTGATAACCGAGTGGACTCGGTAAGCACTAATCTTCCTGTCTAGCAGATTGACTGAGCTCAGTAGGAACTGATTGCTGCAGACTATGACATTGTGTGACATCAAAGACAATACATAATTTGAGTAGCAATTTCCTTTAGACAATTGTTTCCAAAAATCTCCCTCTTTGGCATTGATGGCAGCACAATATGTCATAGCATAAGAAATTTGAAAGAATTAGCTCGGTTCAGATTCAAATCTCCCTCTGTCAGCAAACTTCCTTTATCCTGAAAATTCTTCCTTCTGACTATTGAAAATTTCTTGAAGAAATAGCAAAGACATAGCAAACACTCCCTCTTTGACAACACATGCCAAAGACAATTCACATATTACCGGTGTAAATTAATGTACCTCAAGTACTGATTCATATGCAATGATTCCTTGAATATGCTGCATCAACTAGTTGATTTTCAATCATGTTCTGGTTGATGCATCACTAAAACTGTATTTAGTGAGCCTCGGATAGGGGAATGACCCCTAACTTACCTCTTAGATACACAAATGCATCCTTGGGTAATGGTTTGGTGAAAATGTCTGCAATCTGCTCTTTTGTATGAATATATTCTAATCTGATTTCCTTGTCCTACACCAATTCTCTGACAAAGTGATATTTAATAGCAATGTGCTTGGTTTTGGAATGCATCACTGGATTCTTTGAAATGTTTATTGCACTGGTATTGTCACAAAATATAACGACTGGTTCTTTGATTTCAACCTTCATACCTTCTAATAATTGCTTAAACCAAACAATATTTGAACAGTTTACTGCAGCAGCAACATATTCTGCTTTAGCTGTGGATTGAGATGTGCAATTTTGCTTTTTACTAGTCCAGGATACCAGTCTTTTTCCAAGAAAAAATGCTCCACCACTTGTGCTTTTTCTGTCATCAATCTTCCCTGCCCAATCAACATCAGTAAACACTTTTAAGTCTAGATTGCCTCCAAATTTATACCACAAACCATATTCTTCAGTTCCTCTTAAGTATCTTAAGATTCTTTTGATTGCCATCATATGATTTTCCTTAGGTTTTGCTGAGAATCTAGCTACTAAACCGACTGCTAAGGCAATATCAGGTCTTGTATGTACTACATACTGCAATTTTCCAATCATAGATCAGTATAGGGTCTGATCAACTTCTTTTGAATCATCATTTTTGGTAAGTTTCAGTCCAGTACACATGGGTGTACCAACTAGTTTTGAATCTTCCATGCCAAACTTCTTAAGTATTTCCTTAATGTATTTAGATTGAGTAATGTATATACCATTCTTGCTTTGCTGAATTTGAAGACCAACAAAGAATTTTATTAAACCAAACATAGACATTTCAAATTATTTGTTCATTTGCTCTGAAAATTCTTTTCACTGATCCTCATTCCTTGTAAATATAGTATCATCTACAAATATTTCTGCCAATACAATTTTATCATCCGGTCCTTCTTTAATATATAGATTGCTATTATCATTGGCTCTTTTGAAATTAATCTAAATCAAATAGTTATGGAGTCTTTCATACCATGCTCTAGGAGCTTGTTTCAAACCATACAATGCTTTGTGTAACCTGTAGACCATGTCCTTTTTATCTAGATCAACAAAACCTTCAGGTTGTTCAATGTAGACTTCTTCATCAAGAATTCCATTGAGAAATGCAGATTTTATATCCATCTGATATACCTTAAATCCTTTGTGTGCTGCATAAGCAAGTAGAGTTCTTATGCCTTCTAATCTTGCAACAGGAGCAAAAGTTTCTCCATAATCTATACCTTCTTCTTGAGAATAACCTTTACATACTAGTCTAGCTTTGTTTCTAGATACTTGACCATCTTCATTCAGCTTATTCCTGAATACCCATTTTGTTCCAATTACATTCTTATCTTTAGGTCTAGGTACAAGAGTCCATGTTTTGTTCTTTTGTATTTGTTCCAATTCTTCATTCATTGCTTCAATCCAACTTTCATTTTCCAATGCATCTTTGATATTTCTAGGTTCAAAGTCAGTAAACAGACATGTACCTTTTAGCTTGCTTCTTGTCATAGTACCATCTGATTTGTTTCCAATAATTTGATCTGGTGTATGATGTCTTCTGACATATTTGGCTAGTATAGGTTCCTTGCTTTTTGAATGATTCATGTTGTTGTCTTCTAGGATCTCTTCTTCAAGTTGCTCGGGCTTGGTAGATATTTGCTCGGTAACTTCAGGCTGAGACTCAGTCTGAATTTCTTCCTATGACTCAGTTTGTGACTTGGTAACTGTGCTCAGCTCGGTAGATATAGTTTCCTTATTGATAGTTGTGTCTGCCAATGTTTTAGGTTCAATGTAAACGAATCTTCTATAGTTCTCAGGTTCCCTTTTGCTTTCTTCTTCAGTCTTTTCTGCAAACTCATCAAATTTTACATGTATACTTTCTATGACTTTGTGAGTAGATAAGTTCAGACAATTTGTATGCCTTGCTTTTGCTAGAATATCCTAAGAATATTCCTTCATCACTTTTCACATCAAATTTATTTCTTCTGGATTCTTTTAAGATATAACACTTGCTACCAAATATTTTCATGTAACTTACATTGGGTTTATAGCCATACCATAATTCATAAGGATTTTTGAATGTGTCTTTCTTCAATTGTACTCGGTTCAAGGTATGAACTGCAGTGCTGATAGCTTCCTTCCAGTACTTTATAGCGATGTTCTTTTCTATCATTAGAGTCCTTGCACAATCCATAATATATCTGTTTCTTCTTTCTGCTATTCCATTCTGCTCAGGAGTTCTAGGAGCTGATACCTATCTTTTGATTCCTCTTTCAATGCAAAAGTTGTTAAAATCATGGGAAATGAATTCACCACCTCTGTCTAATCTTAAGCATTTCAATCTTTTCCCTGTTTCCTTTTCTACTCTTGCTAAGTACCATTTGAACTTTTCAAATGCTTCTGATTTTTCTCTTAAATACATAACAGTCATCATTCTAGAATAATCATCAACGAAAAGAATAAAGAATTTATCTCCAGTATAGCTTTGTATTCCAATAGGTCCACATAAATCAGTATGCACAATTTCCAAAATTTCTTTAGACTGATAGTTCTTACTTTTGAAACTAGTTTTACTCATTTTGCCAATCTGACAATTCTTACATAGACCAGTATCAGGTTTCTTCAAAGTAGGAATGCCTCTAACCTTCTTGAATTTGCTTATTTTTATCATGTTATCAAAATTCACATGACATAACCTTTTGTGCCATAGCCAACTTTCTTCAATTTGAGCAATAAAGCATGAATATTCACTGAGATCAAGATAAAATAAGTTACCTTTTGTTTGTTTGCCTGATCCAATGAGTTTTCCTTTTTCATCCAGTAGTCTTGCTTGACCATTCATGAATTCAACCTTGAAACCAGTGTTGATTAGCTGTGCTACACTTAGAAGATTATGTTTTAGTCCTTCAACCCAATAAGCATTATCACATATGAGTTCTTTGGTTAATGAGATTCTTCCTTTTCCTTTTATACAACAAGGTTCATTGTTTCCAAATCTTACATTGCCACTATCACAGTCTTCTAGATATTCAAATTTTGTCTTGTCACCAGTCATGTGGTGTGAACATCTGCTGTCTATTATCCATATATCATCTTTGCTTATATGAGAAATAAGTGCCATCTTATCTTCATCATCATTAGATTCATCTTTTATAGCAATAAAGACAATTTCTTCTTCACTATCATTAGAATCTTTAGCCATAAAACATGTTTTCTTACCTTTATCCTTGAATGATTTGAAATTCTTTTTGCCATAGTACTTGTGACTTCTCTTCTCTTCCTTGACTTGCTTGTTTGGGCACCTAGCTGCAATATGTCCAATTTCTTCACATGAAAAATAGATTAAAGGAGTTTTACCTTTATATTTACCTTTCCCTTTAGAGTACTTCTTTGCAAGTAATGCTTCTACAATTTCAAGATCACTATCAGAACTTTCTTCTGATACTTCTTCACTTTCTGACTGAATTTCTTTAATTTTCTTGTTCTTCTTTAGTGAAACCTTGGCCTTAAATGCTGATTTAATATTTTTGGAACTAGGAACATAGTTGTCATAGTTGTCTAATTCAAAGGCTGTCAATCTTCCAACTAAAGCATCCAAAGTTATATTGTGGTTTGTTTCACATCTTCTTTCTTGAATAGCTGATACTCTTATTGCATAGATAGGGAGTAATGTTTTGAGTACCTTACTTATAACAATTTCATCTAAGATTGTTCCTCCAGAAGCCCTAATTGCACTTACACTTGCTTTGATTCTTTCAACATATTTTGCAATGTTTTCATCTTCCTTCATATTCATCTTGTCAAACTGTCCTCTTAGGCTTTCTGCTTTGGCTCTTTTCACATTTGCATCACCACCATATATTTTCTTCAGTGCCATCCACATTTCATATGCAATAGTGCATTCTTTAATATCATCAAATTCTTCATAGCTGAGAGCAGATGCAATGTCTATCATCATGGTGTTATGAATCTTTTTCTCTGCAATGTCTTCAACAGTTAATGCGCTAGTAGGAATTATGTATTCTTCATCAATGTATTTGCATCCTGAATCACCAATGGAAGCCAGATGAAGTTGCATGAGACCTTTCCATGCTGAAAAGTTATCTCTGTTGAGATTTGGAATTTCCCTCTTGTAAGACATCCTGATCTTTAGCTTAGGTCCTTGAAACCCTTCCTGCAAGCACCAAAAGCTTTGATACCAATTCATGGAATATGGATGAAGTGACTGAGAGGGGGGGGTGAATCAGTCAACCATAAAACACTTCACAATTATTTCTTTCCAGATCCCTTAGGATATCTTAAAGAATGTTATCTATTTTAGCACTCGGTAAATAGATTGCAGTAACTTAGAAGATGCAAAAAGTATTAGCAAAATTATCTTTTAGATATTCATCAGCACTAGTGTATGATTAAGATAGAAATTAAGAACACAAGAGACAGAAGATTTAACGTGGAAACCCAATATGGGAAAAACCACCAATGTATCTAGATACTGATTTTCACTTTTCTGAAGTGATGCCCGGTTAGAAGCCAACCCGGTAAAAGGTTACAAAACACACTGTTAGGTGTGACCTTGTTAGAGGATTTAATCACCCTGCTAGGAGTGGCCTGGTAAGAGGTCTTGAAAACAATTCAATGGAATTGTCACCTTGTTAGAGGATTTACAATATGGTTGTTAAACCGACTCGGTTAAGAGATTTAGAATTCACTGTTACAATGATAAGAAGGTAACAATGAAAAATGACCTGTATAATAATACAACTACCTTGCTGATTACAGATCTCTGTTCTGCATATGTGTGATCCTTCCTGATCGAATAAATCTCTGCTGCATCTTAAGGATATCTGAACATCCTTCACAAATTCGCACACACCTTTCCTGTCTTTCTTCTGTAAATATTCTACTGTATTTCTTGTTTATTTTTCACATTTGACCTTTTATTTATATGATTTTAGATTTGTCAAATCGACATTATTTAGTATAACAGTCGGCTAAATTAAGCAAACTCTATTTGCAAAAATCCTTCAAGGGCCGACAGTGCTCGGTGACCATAACTTTCTACAATCTTTCAGAGACCGAGGGAACTCGGTAAACACCGACAATCCTTTACCTTCGATAATCGAATGAACTCGGTAAACACTGAATTTCCTTTGACGACCGACTGAACTCAGTAAACACTTAATTTCCTTTGATGACCGACTGAACTCGGTAAACACTGAATTTCCTTTGACGACCGAATGAACTCGGTAAATGCTAAATTTTCTTTGATAACTGAGTGAACTCGGTAGACACTGATTTTATTTGATAACCGAGTGGACTCGGTAAGCACTAATCTTCCTGTCTGGCATACTGACTGAGCTCGGTAGGAACTGATTGCTGCAGACTATGACATTGTGTGACATCAAAGACAATACATAATTTGAGTAGTAATTTCCTTCAGACAATTGTTTCCAACACATGTATGCTAAGGTATGCCATATATGTCATTATAGTAATTAAAGGGTGAAACATGTACCAAAAATATTGTTAATATTAACAACTTATATTTTTTTCTATAGATTGATACGTGAGTTTATGTTACCACCAGCAAATATTCTCGCTCGCTCATACCGAGAATTATGTGCCACTATGAAAGATATTGGAATAGAGTATCAAGAAATAGATGTCTGTCCAAATGATCATATTATTTATCATAAAAAACATGAATTTGCAATAGAATGCCCTGAATTTCATATGAGTAGATATCAAACAGATCAAATAAGAAAAAAGGTACCTCACAAGGTTCATTACATCCCCATTATACCATGTTTGCAAAATTTTTTTAGGTTTAGTAGCTTGGCACAATTTATGGATTACCATGCACACAATAAGAGTCAAGATGACATTATTCAAATTCCTGCTAATGGTTCTTCATTTAAGGACATAGAGGAAAAGTGTCCACACTTTATCGAAGAACCTTGAAATCTCAAGCTTTCATTGGCAGCTGACGGTGTCAATCCATTTGGAGAGATAATATCTGTTTACTCTATTTGGCCTATTTTTGTCATCAACAATAACATTCCTCCATGGATGTCAATAAAGAGGGAGAATATTATGTTGGAAATTATTGTTCTAGGTATTTAATCATTTAATAGTTATCTACATGTAATTATAAATCTTACAATAAAATGGTCACAATAATTATGTAATGTTGTTGTTCATTCAACTAGGTAAATACCAAGTTAAAGATATGAATGTATATATTGAATCTCTTATCGACGAGTTGTTAGAGTTATGGAATGGTGTTACTATGTATGACATCTCTAGACCAATAGGACATAGAAAATTTCCATTCTATGTAATGCTTGTATGGACAATACATGATGCCCTAGGACTAACACATTTTTCTAGTATGTTATGGTGAATTCAAGTTGTACATGATAATTCTAAATATAAAAATTAACATATTTAATCCAATTGTATTATTATCTTATAGGTCTTCAAACAAAGGGAAAATTTGCATGTCCAGTTTATGGTCCAAAGATGAAATCTCGTCATTCAAAAAGTTTAGGAAAGAAGGTTTTTGATGAGAATATACACTTTCTCCACAAAAATCACAAGTGTCAAATTACCAAAAAAACATCTTTTCAATGGGAAAGAAGAGACTACATCTAAGCCACAGAGAATGACACCTCGCCTATGGAATTTGGAATATAATATAATTAATCGTCAAAGTACTACCATTCTACCTAAAGGTTTATGTTTAGAATTTTTATATTTATATTGTCTTTTGTTTGTTGATTATGTGATTGATGATCGTGAATTTCATCAAGGAAATACTACTTAGCACCTTCCAAAGGGACTCAAAAGTTATCCCAGATAATTTAGTAGGTTTCCCTACTACGAGAAGCTGCAAATTGTGCATTTTTTTTAATACTATGCATATTGAAAAGAATGTAATGGAGATATTGTGGAAGATATTGGATGGAAGGCGTGACAAAAAAAAAAATTGTCAAAATTTGTAGCGACATTCATGAATCCAATCATGTAATGAAAAATTTCATTGATTCAAATAGAAATGGAGAATAGATTAATATAAGTGCCCTTCTTTGGTTATTAACAGAGAAACAAAATGTTTCCATAAAAGAAGTCATACGAAAATTTTGATTTTCCACAGGATTTGCTACGAACATAAGCAATACCATATCAAAGAAAAGTGAATTTGGGCCAGGGTTGAAAATGTATGATTGGCATACCTTCATCAAGGTAAGTCATGTTCCTTTGTATTTATAATATATTTGTAAACTGCATGTACTTCTCAGTGTATTAGGTGAGAAAAGAATGACATGATTATTTTTATAATTATTGCAATACGTGCTACCCCTATCTCTCCCAGAGAACTTTGATAATAACATCAAACAAGTGATATATGATTCTGGAAAATACATGAGGTAAGAAATGATATATGTTTAATTTGTTATATATATTTATTTTATTCATAATTTTTTTTCTTGTTATGTAATATATTGTAAAGTCTTGTGTTTATATATTTTTGTGTCTTGAATGTCCTGTAGGTGGTTGCCATCTAAAGAAATCCATAAAGAAAATATAAAATATTAGAAAAGAAGAATTTCTCATCTAATGTGTGAGATGCAAAAGTGTCTACCTTCAACCTTTTTCAATGTACAAGAACACTACCTCATACACCAAGTTGAGGAGATTGAATTGTGTGGACCCGTACACACTCGGTCAATGTAGATGGTTGAGAGGCACTTGAAATTTTTGAAAGATTTGGTTCAGAAAAGAGAACATCCTAAGGGTTCTATGGTGGAGGGATATATGGTATACCAGACTATGGTGTACGTTACTAAATATCTTCCTAAGCTTGCACCAAAGATCCATACAGATTGCATTAGGGATCCCGACACCATTAGAAAATTTAAAGGGGAGTACTTGGTGGAGAAAGGTAGAGTGAGGAAAGTGAGAGGTAATAAATTATAAGATGTTATTATAGCTTTTAATTAATTCTTAATCTTCAAAATTAATTGGTTGTAATTCATCTTTTTATTTTTTGTAGAACTACTCGAGAGTGGGATGCAATACATTTGTATATTGCAAACAATCAAGATTGGATGATGGTATGGATTGAACGATGTCATCATTTAGGTCGCACATTAACATGGGAAGTTGTGTCTTCATTGGTTAATGAAGCTCATCGTAATAAAGATCCAAATGTTACACAAAGGAAAATAGATTTAGCCAATGGTTTAAGAGATTTCCAGGTACATATAAATTTGTTAATCACCCATACATTTATGAACTCTTGATGCAATAATTTATAAATGTTTGACATATTTTTTTAGTTCAAACACCATAATGCTATGTTTTGCAATGGTCATAAATTTTGCATCAAAAAGATGGATGACACAAAGAAAACTTGTGATTCTGGGATAAGTGCAGTCTTTCAGGTGACTAATATTTCATTTAGAAATGACTTACATCCTCAAGAGTCTAAAAATTGATACTATGACATTTTGGATGATATATTTGAGTGTGACTTTAATTCCTTTATATTAGTTCTCTTCATTGTCAGATGGTACAGGCTACGAATTAATCAAAATGATCCTAATAGAATTGTTATTGAACATGAAAATAGATTTCCAATGATTAATACAAGGTGGTTTGAGCTAGTTAGGGATGAGCCCTATGTTCTTCCAAGCCAATGTGAACAGGTATTTTACTCACAGGTTCCACATAAATTGGTTTGGTCATTTGTTGTTAGACATGATCCAAGAGGAAGGCCGATGAGGTATAATGCAATGGACGAAGAAGATTGCAAACAACTAGAAGATGATATAGATAATGATCATAAATGACAATTAGTCGATGAAGTTCTTGACGCAAATTTTCTTGAAGAAGAAGAAGAAGATGATGATGATGATCCTATTGATGATGATGATGATGATGATGATGATGATGATGATGATGATGATGATGATGTCGATGATGATGATGATGAAGATGATGACAATGATGGTGGTGGTGATGATGTCGAAGATGAAGATGATCATGGTGATGAGTTGGATGAAGAAGAAGATGAATGCCATGAATGAAATGTATAGCCATGTGATCACTTCTTAATATATTTAATATAGATTTCTTGATAGACATGTACAGTTATGTGATCAATGCTTAATCTAATTAATTCTTGATATACCTTTTAATATTTTTAATTAATATGGGATGCTCATAATTTTTAATGTACTTACTATGTATTTTTGAGTATATGTATCATGAATTTTTTAGCTAACATAAGACAATTGAATTACATATGTAGGTACCTAAACCCCTTTCATGAGCATCCCACACAGTCTCATAGATTATCATGTATAATTCAATACACCCTATAGAGATTAATGTATTTCATAATTTAAAAAATATCTCGCATTACTTGCTATCTCTCTCATTAGATGGAGTGCAGGTAGCAACAAATAGGTATTTTTCAGATGTTTCCTCCTCAAGTGAAGGAAATATAGGAATGGAAGAAGAAACTAATTCATGTAGTATATCTGATTTACGAAGATCAACTAGAGGTCAAAATACTAGAAGAAAATTCAATAAATGTATGAAATGTTTCCTTGCTTAAGGGGGGTCATGTTCTTATGATGATGATGTTGGATATTGCTAATGCATGGGGAGGTGATTGAGACATTTAATTTGTTTAATCACTATGTTACTAAAAGGGTACTCATACTATTGTCATTTGTTTTTTGTCACTGATGTCAACATATGTTTTTGTGAGGGAATCAGACTAGTGAAAATAGTGTACGAACATTGTACGGATGTTTTAGATGTTGCTAAGATAGACAAGAGTTCAAGAGGATGTTGTGATCTTATATCCAATATTTCATCATGTAATGTTTCATATTGGATGAGTTACTGATGTTTTGGTGAAGACTGGTCACTGACTATGATAGTGATAAATGACAGAGTTAGTCTCTGAGTTTTGTGTATAGCTTTCTAGTGATACAAAATTAGTGCATGTGAACTTCAAAGATGAAAGATATATTATTGAGGAATGTCCTATGAACTACGCAAGGTATAGAATGCAGGATGATGTCAGTTGTGGTGTGCACTTTGAAAGGTGATCTATTTAGAAGCTGACTATAGAGATCTAGCATGTATGATGGATGGCTAACTTGAATTAAGGATGTCGGTCCTTAATTATCGTAATGTAATCATTGTAGACTTTTGATAGATACCATGTGTATCTTAGCAAGAGTTTATGTAATTATTTTTAACTAGGAAAGCCTTATGGGCCAACCTGTTTATAAGAATTTTAATAAGGTATAAAAGGTATTTTCTTTGGAAAGATATGTATTAGAAGAAGATGATATAGAGAGTTTGTGAAAGCTGTGAGTTTGTGTCTACTATATGTAGAGCATATAGGTTTATTGGTGGACTTCATTGGAACTGATCAAGCAAAGGTAGTTCTTGCCAAACAATTCAAAAGATTGTGTATTTCTTCATATACACTTGTGTTGTGAATAGTGAGTTCTGAAGGTGGACTTAACCTTCTTTGGGCAGTGAGCCCTCCCTTTTGATCATGAATCCTAATAGGGTCTATCCTCTCACAAGGACTATGTACTGTAATGTTTCAATAAGCTCCTAACAGGGATATATCTTCTAACAAGGATAACTATACTCTCAGTACATCATTTGTGGGTGCTAATTCCCAATGGGTTTTTACCTTTAACAGGATTTCCCTAAGACCAAAATATCATGTTATTGTGTTGGCATTCATTGGGTTCATTGGATCTAATATTGTGGTGCTTAAAGTTTAAAGTTTTATAATTTTTCATACAACTGATTCACCCCCCCTCTCAGTTGTATTATGGATTGTTACTCTTAACAATTGGTATCATATCTTGTGGTCCTCAGAGAGAAAGATTAATAGCTTGAGGTGATCTTAGAGATGGCATTCTATAGGAAGGATAGTCTGAAGTTTGATCCTAAGAACTTTGACAATTGGAAGAACAAGATGTGAACTCACCTATTTTTTCTAGGGATCCAATATTGGTTGATTACAAGGAACAAGATAGCTATAAAGACTGAAGATGAATTGACAACTACTACTGAGGATGAACAAAAGATATTTTCACTGAATATGATTACAAGAGAAGCACTAATCAGTGCACTCTCTGAAGGAGAGTTTACTGAAGTTAATGACTTGGATTTGACTTTCCAAATTTGGGAAATATTAGAGGCACTATATGAAGGAGAAAAGTATACCAAAAAGGAGAAGTTAGAAAACTAGAAGACAATGATGGAGAAGCTACAAATGAATGAGGATGAAAGCATTAGGGCCTATGTTCAAAGGGTTATAGAAGTTTTAGTTGGAATCATAAATTATGGAGACACTTATGAGGAAGAAGAAGTTATTGCAAAGATCCTCAGATCACTAACACCTGCTTACAAGTTCAAGGCCCTATGTCCATTCAAGAAACTATACCTCTTAACTCTGAACTTTAGCAAAGAGATGTTGATTGCAAAGCTAACTACTTTTGAAGCTGGGGAATTGGGAGAAGTTGTACCTAAAGCTGAATCTATATTTGAGGCATCCGCACACAATAAATTGTCTACACTTCCATGCACTAGGAAAGAAGACCTAAGAGAGGAGCTTGGTGAGTATGTTGAGGAATGGGAATAGACAATGACAAAAGAAAGAAAGATGGATGAACTTGTTGCACTGATTGCTAGAAGAGAAAAAAGAGGTAAGGGCAAGTTTAAAGGAAAGTTACCTTTAAAATGTTTTTCATGCAATAAGGTAGGTCATTTTTCATCTAGATGTCCTACAAGAGTTTCTAAGTACAAACCTAATTATGAAAATATTAAAAGGGACAAAGAATGTTATTATGCTCGTGAAGGAATCTCTAAGGATGATGATTTAGATTGTGAAGAGATTGGATTTGTTGCTATTAGAGATTAACCAGTACATGAAGAAAAAGCTTTAGTATCTCATGTTGACAAGAAAAATGAATGGATAATTGACAGTGGTTGTTCTCACCATATGACTAGTGATAAGAACATTTTTTTAAAATTATTAAAGTATGATAGAGATGTTGTGAGGTTTGGGGAAAATCTCCCTAAATATATCACAGGAGTAGGATCCATTACTCTGGATGGAAATACTAATACAAACAATGTATTTCTTGTTGAAGGATTGAAATACAATGTTTTGAGTGTTGGATAGTTAATGGATAAAGAGTTTTAGTTAAGTTTTGTTAATGGTAAATGTTTTATCAGAAGTAAGGAAGGAAAAATGATTGCTACCAATTCAAAATCTAGAGGTAATGTATTTAAACTAAACACATCTGGAGCCTCTTGTTTTGTTGGAAAGGTAGATGACAGTTGATTATGGCATATGATAGTTTGTCATGTAAATTTTGATAACATTGTGAAGGAAAGTATGGCTAATGCAGTAAGAGCTCTGCCAAAGATTGTGAAACCATCTAACACTGTATGCAAAGAATGTGTTATGGGAAAGCAGACTAGAAGCAGTTACAAAAGAAAAGCATATACATCAAAATTAAGGTTGGATTTGGTACATACACATCTGTGTGGACCTACAAGAACAAATTTATACTATGGTGAAAGGTATTTTATACTCTTTGTTGATGACTTTTCTAGAATGATGTGGGTTACTTATTTAAGAGAGAAATCAGAAGCATTTGATAAATTCAAGTTATTCAAAGCAAAAGTAGAGAATGAATCAAGTTTAAAGATCAAGTTCTTAAGGTCACACAGAGGTGGAGAGTTTACTTTAGACTTATTCAATTCATACTACAGAGATAATGGGATAAAGAGACAAACATTGTCTCCTAGGAATCCGCAACATAATGAGATAACAGAGTGAAGAAACATGACTATACTTGATGCTACTAGGACAATTTTGATTGAAGAAAATGTATCTCATGTACATTAGAGAGAGGTTGTTGGAACAATAGTGTATAAATTGAATAGTTTTCAAATCAGAGAAGGTACAAGTAAGACTCCCTATGAATTATGGTTTCATCATACTCCTACTATAAAATATTTCAAAATATTTGGTAGTAAGTGTTATATCAAGAGAGATGATGAGATTGGGAAGTTTGATGATAGAAGTGATGAAGGAATATTCCTTGGTTACTCTGTTAAAAGAAATGCTTACAAATGTTTCAATCTGAGATTGAGCAAGATGATTGACAGTAACAATGTAAGAATAGATGAGAAGTTTCAGATACAAGAAATAATGTATGACAACAATTAGATTGCAGAGATAAAAGAAACTAATACTATTGCAGAAGGAGAATAACTTTTTGAGGAAGATAGTGAAAAAGAGGCTTGTGATGTTAGCACAAGTAAGGCTACTGAGACTCTTAAAAAACCAAGGTATGTAAAAAATAACCATCTTGAAAATCAAATTATTGGAAATACCAATCAGGGAGTGCTAACTAGATCAAAAGTTAGAGAAGAAATTTGTTTGATTTCTCAAGTTGAACCAAAATCTACAAATGAATCATTTATAGATGAATATTGGATAAATGCTATGAAAGAAGAGTTAGATCAGATAAAGAAGAAGAATACTTGGGAACTGGTTCCTAGACCTAAAAATAAAAATGTAATAGGAACAAAATGGGTTTTTAGAAACATAATGGATGAAGAAGGAACTATTGTAAGGAACAAAACAAGACTAGTGTGTAAGGGATACTCACAGCAAGAAAGCATAGACTTTGAAGAAACATTTCCTCCTATTTCTATAATAGAGGCAGTAAGATTGTTCTTATCTTATGCTGCACATAAAAACTTCAAAGTGTATCAGATGGATGTAAAATATGCATTTATGAATGGAGATCTTGAAGAAGAAGTCTATATAGAACAACCATATGGATTTCCTCTATGCGAAGATAAAGACATGTTGTGCAAATTGAAGAAAGATTTGTATGGGCTGAAGCAAGCTCTTGGGGATTGGTATGCAAGGTTAGACAAGTATCTACTTGGGCTTGGATTTAGAGAAGGCTATGTGGAGATTAATTTGTATTTAAGAACTAGTGAAGATGGAATCCTGATAATAGAAGCCTTTTTGGATGATATTATATTTGAAGGTAATGATGATCTATGTAAGAAATTTGCTAAAGAAATAGAAAGTGAATTTGAGATGTCCATGATAGGTGAAGTGAAATTATTTCTTGGATTAAAAATAACTCAGAATGAGAATGGTATTTTTATTTCTCAGACCAAGTATTTCAAAGAATTTCTTAAGAAATTTGGAATGGAAGATTGTAAACTAGTGGGAAAACCCATGGTGACTGGTAACAAGCTACCAATTGATGATGAATCAAAGTGTGTTTTTCAAACTTTGTATAGATCAATGGTTGGAGGAATACATTATCTGACCCAGACCAGACCAGATATTACTAATGTTGTTGGGATTGTGGCTAGATATCAGGCAGAACCCAAAGAAACACATCTAGCTACTGTGAAAAGGATACTGAGGTATCTAAGAGGAGCCATAGACTATAGCTTATGGTATGAGATAAATAATAGCTTTGAACTTCATGCTTATACTGATGTTGATTGGGTAGGAAATATTGATGACAGAAAAAGTACTAGTGGTGGTGCATTTTTCCTTGGGAAAAAGTTGGTTTCCTGGCTAAGTAAGAAATAAGATTGTATAGAACAATCTACTGCTGAATCAGAGTATGTTGTTATTGCTATAAATTGCACTCAGATTGTTTGGATGAAACAAATGATGAAAGACATTGGAATAAATTTTGATGAGCATGTGGTTATCCATTGTGATAACACCATTACAATGAATATGTCAAAGAATACAGTTATGCACTCCAAAACTAAACACATTTCTATCAAGTATCACTTCTTGAGAGACAAGGTGGCAGAAAAAGAAATCAAATTAGAATATATCAATACAAAAGAGAAGATTGCAAACATCTTCACACAGCCACTACCAAAAGATACCTTTGAATATCTCAGAGGTATGATGGGGTTCAGGCCCCTCCTAGTCAGAACTAAATGATGCAGAGATGCATCAATCTAGGGGTTTTCAGAGCCTTATCATAATCTAGACTGGATGTAGGGATCTAATCCTCAAGGGGAGTGATCATGGAAGAAAGATGTTGAAAAGTAGTTGAACACTCTTGGCACCCTTTACCATTGTTGTCAAAGGAGGAGTGTTTCTATGAGAAAATCCTTCCTGTATGGGGATATTGTTTAGTTGCAGGACTTTGGATTGATATAACTTTCAGATAAGATTTTCCCATATGTTGATATTAATGCCAAAGGGGGAGATTATTGGATATTGCTAATGCATGGGGAGGTGATTGAGAAATTTAATATGTTTAATCACTACATTACCAAATGGGCACTCATACTATTGTCATTTGTGTTTTGTCAATGATGTCAACATATTTTTTTGTGAGAGAATAAAATTGGTAATCATAGTGTACAGACACTGTACAAATGTTTCAGATACTATGAAGATAGATAAGAGTTCAAGATGATTTTGTGATCTTATATTCAAGATAGCATCATGTAATGTTTCATATTGGATGAGTTACAAATGTTTTGGTGAAGATTGGTCATTGATTGTGATAGTGAGAAATGACAGAGTTAGTCTCTTAGTTTTATATATAGCTTTCTAGTGATGCAAAATCAGTGCACATGAACTTCAAAGATGAAAGATAGAGTATTGAGGAATGTCCTATGAACTATGCAAGGTATAGAGTGTAGGATGATGTCAGTTGTGGCGTACACTCTGGAAGGTGATCTATTTGGAAGCCGACTACTGAGATGTAGTGTGTATGATGGATGATGATCTTGAATTAAGGATGTTGGTCCTTAATTATTGTAATATAATCATTGTAGACTTGTCCTAAATACCGTGTATATCTTAGCAAGGGTTTATGTATTTGTTTGTAATTAGGAAAGCCTTATGGGCCATCCTGTTTATAAGAATTGTAATAAGGTATAAAAGGTCTTTTCTTTGGAAAATATATGTATGAGAAGAAGATGATATAGAGAGGTTGTGAAAGTTGTGAGCTTGTGTCTATTGTATGTAGAGTAGAGGTTTATTGGTGGACTTAATTGGAACTGATCAAGAAAAGATAGTTGTTGTCGAACAGTTCAAAAGATTGGGTATTTCTTCATATACACTTGTGTTGCGAACAATGAGTTTTGAAGGTGGACTTAACCTTCTCTAGACAGTGAGCCCTCCCTTTTGTTCCTGACTCCTAATAGGGTATGTCCTCTCACAAGGACTATGTACTGTAATGTTTCAATAAGCTCCTAATAGGGCTATATCTTCTAACAAGGATAACTATACTCTCAATACATCATTTGTGGGTGCTAATTCCCACTGGGGTTTTTACCTTTAATATGGTTTCCCTGAGACCAAAATATTGTGCTATTGTGTTGGAATTCATTGTGTTCATTGGATCTAATATTGTGGTGCTTAAAGTTTAAAGTTTAATAATATGTCATACAACTGATTCAACCCCCCTCTCATTTGTATTATGGACTGTTATTCCTAATAGATTAGAGCAAAGGTGACATCAAGGCCCTCCAGGCACCAATATCTAATGAAATAATAAGTCCCCAAGGAACTTCCTCCAATAAACACTTATTTTAGTGTTCAAGGCAAGATATATCGCATTTCACAATCATCAATACATGGTTTTCCATGGATGGCATAAAGGTATGCATAGATATGAACTCTCAGAAAATTATATTCAACAAAAAGACAATGAGAAAAGTAAAAGAATGGCTATATACATTGATGGAAGGCCAAAAGCATCAATGAATATTGTAGGTTTTATAAATAGCATGGAACCTCCATCAACTATTAAGCAACCCAATTGCATATTTGAGGCATGTGAGGGAAATCATGTATTTGTATGTGTGATAAAATCAATGTGTACAGGGGAAGAGCTTCTTATTGATTACAATTTGAATCACATAGATACAAACAATGTCACTATCATAGGGGTGTAGGTACGTACTATGTACCATTAAAGAATTGAGTTTTTTTTCCAGCCACATCTAGAGAGTCTCCTCACCATCCATCTCATCTCCATCATCATCTTCTAATGAAATTTATTAATCTAGTCCTTTCTAATTATTGGTTAACTGTAAATAATAACATAGGGCCACAATATGGAGGAGCCACATAAAGGGGACAATGATGATCTTGTAGGCACTTCTTCTTGGCAGGTAAACCTCTTTGTTATTGAAATACAAATTAGATAGAAGCAAAATGTTAAATAGTGTTTTTTATTATGTTCTTTTCACCACTGTTTCAAATTAATTCTAATAGTGTTAGTAATATTGTTGTCACAGATAGGTAGTCAGTAGAGAAAGGGAAAGGAACCTGTAGTCCCTTAGGAGGAGTCCTTTGACGAGGACCTAGATGTTGATTTCACTATTTGTGATGACCTGACCTCTGCAATTTAAAAATGCCTCCATTAAATTGGAAAAAGAGTGGCTGAATTGGTATCTATATTCCCTCCTACTCCTAAGTCACAAAAGAGGGCAACTAAATTGATGGACTATCTCAAAATTATAAAGTAAGTATTAATTTAATTTTTAATTATAATAAAATTTCAATAATAGTTTTTATGTTATACTAGTCTTTTATGTCATTAAAAAATAAGTGAATGTGTTGCTTTTACAGTTTTTTTGTGTAATTTTTATCCTCACAGCCATTGATGATAGTACTATAGCTGGTTCAGGTAGTCGCATGTTGGACTATCTTTATTTTTACTCTCTAACAATATTTTCCATGCTAATCACTGCTTTTATCATGCTATAACAATCTTATTCTTCACCACCTGTCAATGATCATATACTATCACCTCCTCATACGATAACAAGCTCAGATGTATTTTGTCTTGCAATGTTAGAAACACGTAGCATGACCACTGACACCATGGTACCACCTACTCCTACAAAAATTTTATTTTCTCTATCATTATAAATATGTTTATTTCCCTTGAAGTATTCTTTCTTAGGGGCATTTTGTAATGGATTCAATTTATGCAACAGGAGATGCACCAATTGATGGTGAATTTCCTCGATGTACTCGTATTCCTAGTATAGGAATGGTGAAGGATTGCATATTTCTTGTGAGCAACAAAGAAGGAGCTCCCTTGAAAATAGAAAAATTCCAAGTACTTTAAAGTTTGGACCTTTCTTTTACTATACAATCATATGTTAATGTTGCCATATTTTTGCACATTTTGGGAAACCTAATTACTAGATGTGCTCTGTACCCTAGTTTACATTATTAGGTGGTCTTGATTAAGATTTGTGTTCATTTATTGCAAGTACATGAAAATGAAAGATAAATAACTGCATCTGAGATACATGTCATATCCTGAATATGTTGTAAAGAAAAGAGAGAACTGAAAAGAAAACATTCATATGATCTCACACATGCCGTGAGCATAGCAAATGAAAGAATTGCATAAATGAGTGCAAGTATACATAAATATAAGGAGCTAGATGTAGGGGTACCAAAGATTGCCTGGTGAGTGTTGATTCTTCTATGTTCCCGGTGTACCCCTGTGATCCTAAACCTGCAAAGAGAGAAAAATAGTGGGTTCGATCTAGTGGATCTAAACAATGAATGGTGCCACAAAATCTATGAGCATGCATACATGTACTCATTCATACACCTCTGGCACAGGCTGTGCTCAGGGCATGTGCATCAAGGAGCTACCAAAGTAAAAGGCACTATGTTTTCACTGACATGTTTGTTTCATGTGCAGACACAGGGGAGCTGATACAATAATGATTCTGTAAATGACCTAGGCCCTCGATGCAGATCATGATAGGAGAAATTTAGGTTTCCTATCAAGTGATTGCATCAAGGGCCAAGAGCACACATAGTGTGTACATATGGGGAACATTCAGATGATCCAGCATCAAGAACAGAATAGAACAGAGCACTGACATTTTTAGAGGGCTACATGGCATCTAGTTTTGAATAGAGCTAATGGCAAAGTACACAAATCTATGAAGGAGATAAGGGCACTCTATTGCATCAGTGTTCACATGGCATTCATCATTGGAAGGATAAAGGTACATGAAGATCCACATGTTCAGAAAAAGTAATACAGATGATGCTTAAAGATAAACTCAATGCATTACATTTAAGGCATTCATATGTTTCAGAATCTGCATTCTATAATGGTACTATAGTATGAACATGATAAATCTGCATTATGAGCTAAAAGCCAAAGGGGCTACAGTTGATATAGTGATGGCATAATGTCAAAATGATAGAAATCAACAAGGGCATAAAAGTGTAACAAGGCATGATAGTTAGGGTTTTTAAAATGTAATATCCCAATCTCATACTGGATTTGGTGCATGAGCAATCTAAGGTCATATGTACAAATTAGAATACAAGTGTATATATGCCTTTGAGGATACACAGCATGATCAAATATCCAACTGTCATGGTGATTAAACAGTGCAATGGCAGGGTATGATGGCTAACAACAATACAAGTCATGACAAGCTTTGGGTCCTTTCAATGCTCCAATATCAATAGTGAAGGATCAAATATTGTAATGCTAGAGAAAACATCAATAATAGTGATGCCATGAACAATATCAAGAAGAGATGAATCATGGCACATAGGTGAGGGTACCAACATTTATTGCATTACATTAAAACAAAGAACCATTTCATATAGAAGATGTACAATCTTCATATAATCTACATTGCTATAGTACCCAGGTATGCAAGAAGTGAATAGAGATGGTACATGGTACCTAGCAATTGCTCACAGGTTGGCCATTTAGTTAAGTATAATCATACTTCATATCAACAACATAGTTTACATGCTTAGGCTACATATAATAAGAGTAGCAGTGATACAAATACATCGGGCTGTCAACATAATAACAGTGCCCTAATTCATAACCATGGCTCACGACACAAAGGCATGATGCCCTAGCCCGTGGGCCTTCACATACATGTTCAATGATACCTTCATAGATACAGAGATAGCAGAGATCGTGCCACAATGCAATCAAATACAACATTACTTACATTAGTGCCCTCAAAAATATAACACAATAGCAACAGTCCCGCATCAAACACACAAGCCATAATAATGAACAATTGACGTGCCCTAAAAAATATATAGAGTGGTAGATTATGGAAAACAACAATGGTGTTGTGAATTGTGCAAACAAAGGTATGATATAGTGCCTTTCATTTTCAATGCAAAACTCAACATTCGCCATGCTTCAACAACAACATATGATCTTGAGCTATGTATATTAGAGAAAATAGAGACATCAACAATGAACAAGGCATAACCCATGGGCCATAATAGTTATACCAAGGTGCTACAGTAAGCCTCACTTTCTTCGATGCCCTAGTTTCAAGAACAGGCTAGAAACAGGTAAATATAATGGAAAATAATGATACCCTAATGTCTTGGGTCAGTGCCCTTGGAACAAAGTAACACATTGCTAGTCCCCTAACACATTCATGCTACTAGTGTTGTTCCTTGACAAGCACAAAAGAAATTCATTATGCCCTAGCCTTAGCATTATCGAGCTTTCAATAGCTAATAAACACAAGCACATCCAACATCAAATATAGAGCAATGCCATGAAGGCTATCAATAACAACAAATTCATATTTCATAGTGCCCTATGTTCAATAGAATCAACATGACATGATGTAAAAGCAATGGCGATGCCCTACAAATTGCAATCAGTGGCATCATTAAACAGAGAATACATCGCAAATGCCCTAAGAATGCAAAGAGAAATGTCAAACAAATTGCAATGATACAATCAACATTGCCTACAAGATACAATGGTACCAAAGCAAATGCATGGAAAAAAATAAATATGATGCCCTAGTTTCGAGAAGCAATGCTTTGAGTGATTGAAGAAATAATGAATCAAGTGTGCCTACCTCAAGATATCATTGCTGAGATCATGCTGCTATTTCCAAATTAGAAGGGAGAGTGCCAGTGAGACTGTAGTGGGATTTGAAATTTCCAGTTGCCGAGTTTGGAGGCCCACATTTGCAGGGATGCCCTTCGAATGAGGGTTCTTAATTATAACATCTTTCTTTTATGCTTCCCCTTTCTTAGGGTTGAGTGTATTTATTTTAATCCCTTTGATATGTTTCATGGACATGGTTAGACATTTATTAATTTATTGATATAATTATCTTTCTTAAGGTAATTATATTAATCATTTGATGCCATAAATTCCATAATTAAAGTCATTGTTGACTAAGGGAGATAGATGTTATATTATAATCATGTGAGGGAGGCTTTTGTTTTAGAATTTTTATGCCATGTGGACATGTATTAAATGTAAATACTTTAGGATTTTCTCCTCATTTTTGAGTTGAGACTATCTTAAGTATATTTTTGAATCAATTACATTTGTTTTAGTAGAGGAGGGGAATAGTTTTTCTTTTTAATGTCATAGTCAATGCGAGAGTTACATTGTAAGGTATTTTGACATGAGGTGTTCTTATAAACAGCTGTCAGAATGTCATTGTTCTGCATGACTTAGTGGGTCCTAGGTCTTCTTTGACTAAGTCTATTCTAGGGACTCCACTTTTTCCACTTCCCCTATTTTATCAGGAGTGGGGCATCCAAAATTTAGAGTGATGGTCCTAATGGGTGGCTTTTCTATTCTTGGCAAGGTGGTGGTCTTCATTGTAGATTCTCTAGATTTCCTATATATGCCTCTCACTTAGGTGATAGTAGGCTGGTTCTTCAATCCCTCATTCTCACGAGATGAATTTTGTAGCTCTTGTGAAGCAATTTGATATTGTAGCTCCTTTTATTCCAGTTAATAGCAAAATTGTTCCCTTCTTTTCTATAGTTTGTGAGTTGGTTGATGAACTTAGTTTTATGTATTATGATTGATTCTGATCCTTTACATGATAGTATGTTCATTTGATTATTTTGCAAGAATTGATCTTCTTTAAGGTTTTGATGAAGGGTGCTCCCCTTAATACCACAAACACATAATAGAAATAGAGAAACAAGAACAATAATATCCAAGAACAGAAAATTGGCTTCTTATTATCTCCACAAATGTGGAATTACAAACTTTCAAAATTACAATATGCAAAGCCACATGGGCATTCCATTACAATATTCTATAGGACAAAGCCTCAAATCAATACCCAGATCTATTATCCAGAACTACCCTAGACAACACTACGGGCCTTCTTTATATAGGCAATTTCCACTGCCCGAGAAGGTTCTAGAAATTTAGCCCTTAGGGCCAACCAAACTTAATATTATTTTATTTTACAATTTATTACATCAAAGTCAGCTCAAAATGAGTTTTGAAACCCAAACAGAAATTTTGAAGAAAAATTATTTTTCGCCATTTCAGGTGACCCAACTTCCGAAGACCATAAGTCATCGCCCGTTGACCCGATTGGATATTATAACCCCATTCTAGAAATGTCACAATGCACTCTATAGGCTTGACTAGCTCAAAGTGCCCATCACCCAAATTTTCAACCTCATCGAGGGCCTCTAAAGCCTTCAAAACTGAGTTTGAAGTTTCTGACTCTGCTGCCAATACCGAAAATCTTCAATATCTTCAAAACTACACCTAATCTAGCCATGAAACTTTGTTGGCAGGCTGATATGACTAAAATGAACCTCCATATGTAAAATCAAACATTCCAAGATCGTAAGACCAACTTACTAAAAATAGCAAGTTTCCATAAATAGCAACTCTGCACAAGGTAGCCCTTATTGAATACAAAAATAGAAATATTTTTGGGTGATGCAAGATTGCTCTTACACCCAGGATGCTCCTGCATCAGACACCTAGGGTAATTTGAGAAGTGATCCTATCATGACTTAGGCGTGCAGAGGAAAACCAAGATGGTTAACCTCCTCCTTTGCTAGCCATGATGAATCTTCAATAGGTCATCCTTTCCATTTGACCAAATACTCTTCATATGTCCTGTTCCTTGTGCTTCTGCCAACACAACTATCTAGTATGTCTTCAATCTCCTTGATATCTGAACTAGTTGCTGGAATACTCCACTGTGCTACTGCAACCTCATCTTCAACACCTCCTTCATGATACTCTATCAAATCTGAAATGTTAAACACTGGCGAAATATTCAGCTCAGTAGGCAATTCTACCTCATATGCATTTCCTGAATCATGCTTCTTCAGTATCTTACATGGCCCAAACTTCTTCATTTTCAACTTGTTATATGTACCAACCAGAAATCGCTCCTTCTACAAATGAACCATGACTTCATCTCCAACTTGAAATTCCTTATGCCTCCTTTTCTCATCTTCCTTAGCCTTATATTGCGCATTCATCTTGGTAATATGCTTCCTCACCTCCTCATGGATGTTCTTCAAGTGTTCTGCAAAATCCTCAACTTCAACACTACTTATTTCTCCTTTATCTATCTTTCTCAATTTAGATGCATTTCTTGGACTACTTCCATATACAATCTGGAATGGTGATTTACCAGTGCTCCTATTGATAGAATTATTATATGCAAATTCTACCTATGGTAAAATCAAATCTCATCCTGTTGGCTTATCTCCAACCAAACATCTCAGCAGATTTCCCAAACTTTTATTCACCACCTCTTTTTGTCCATCAGTCTGTGGATGATGTGAGGAACTGAACTTCAAATCTATCTTCAACTTCTTCCATAATGTACGCCAGAAATATCCAACAAACTTAGTGTCTCTATCTGAAACTATGGTCTTTGGCAAACCATGTAGTCTCACCACTTCTCTGAAAAACAATTCTGCTACATGAACAACATCATTAGTCTTCTTGCAGGGAATAAAATGTGCCGTCTTCAAAAATCTATCAACTACTATAAAAATTGAATCATGTCCCCACTGTGTCCTCAGTAAACCAAGAACAAAGTCCATACTAATATCCTCCCAAGGTTTCTCTGGTACAGGTAACAGCTAATAGAACACTATATTCTGCTTCACTCCTTTCACCATCTGACATACTCTACAACTCTATACAAACTTCTTCACATCTTGCTGTAATTATGGCCAATAATAATTCTCACCAACCAAAGCAAGGGTTTTATCATGACCAAAATATCCAGCCAATCCTCCACTATGCTTCTCTTTGATGAGATTCTCCCTCATAGAACTTCTTGGAATGCACAACTGACTCCCTCTAAATAGCATATCATCTTGGATGATGAAATCCAGCCATTTGATCCTATCTAGAGTAACAAGCTCTTTACAAGCTTTCCAAGCTCCACCAAAATCAAGATCCTCTAGATACAAATTCTTGAGTTCCTTGAACCCAACCACTTCAATCTGCATCTCTATCAGCAATAGTTGCCTTCTGCTAAGAGCATCCACAACCCTATTAGACTTTCCACTCCTGTGTTTCAAAAAAAATGTATAACTCTACAAAAACTCAACCTATTTCAAATGCCTCTGATTCAACTTTTCTTGACTATTCAAATATTGCAAAGCTTGATGATCAGTATACATAACAAACTCCTCAGGAAGCAAATAATGTCTCCACTTCTTTAATGCCTGAACTATAGCATAAAATTTCTGATCATAAACATAATACTTCCTCTTGGCATCATTTAACTTCTCACTAAAATATGCAACAGGTTTACCTTCTTAGCTCATAACAGCTCCTATTGCAGTACCACTAGCATCACAATCTACTTGAAACACCTTATTAAAATCTGGAAGTGCTAAAATAGGTTGTTTAGTAACTTTTTGTTTCAACAATTGAAAACTCTTTTCTACCCCATTAGTCCACTTAAACTCTTTTCTATCCCCTCTCATTGTCTCAGTCAAGGGACCATAAATACTGCTAAAATTTTTGATAAATTTTTTGTAAAAACTAGCTAGACCATGAAAATATCTTACCTCAATAGCACTCCTTGAAGTAGGCCATTCAAGAATAGCCTATACCTTCTCTGGGTCGATTTTTAGACTTTCTGTTGAAACTACAAATCCCAAATACACTAACTCTTTCTTCACAAAACTGCACTTCTTCAAATTAATCAACAATTTCTCATCTCTCAACTTCTCAAACACCATATGAATATGCATCATATGTTCCTCCAACATCTTGCTAAAAATCAAAATATCATCTAGGTAAACAATGACAAACTTACCCAAAAATTCTTTCAGAACCTTGTTCATGAGCCGCATGAAAGTGCTCGGTGCATTGGTTAGCCCAACAGGCATGACTAACCACTCATACAATCCTTCCTTTGTCTTGAAGGTAGTCTTCCATTCATCTCCTTCTCTGATCTGAATCTGGTGATATCCACTCTTCAGATCTATCTTTGAGAAATACACAGCTCCACTCAAACAGTCTATAATATCATCCATTCGTGGCAATGGAAACCTATACTTGATTGTGATCTTGTTTATTTCTCTAGAATCTCTACACATCCTCCATTCTCCATTCTTCTTTGGTGCTAATACTGTTGGTACAGCACATGGACTCAGGCTCTCCTGAATCAATCCCTTCTGTAGCAACTCATGTACTTGTCTATTCAACTCTTCACTTTCTGCTGGTGTCATTCTGTGTGCTACCTTGTTTGGAAAACTGGCTCCTAGAATCAATTCCATCTGATGACTGATCTTCCTTACCAGTGGTAATCCATTAGGTACATTATCAAATATAATATCCTGAAACTCATTCAACAAATCTTCAACCTCTACAGGTACATCCTCTACTTCTTCTTTACTAGCTTTTGGAAGTAAAGCAAAACACACAAGTTCATGCTTCATACCATCTAAGAATTTTCTTCCATCAATAAAAGTTATTCTTACATTACCACATACCTTTTCTTTGGTCTCTTTCAATGGCTTTAGCTTATGTTGCACTCCATCCTTTGTTAGGGAATAAGTATTCGCATGACCATCGTGTACACCACATCTATCAAACTGTCACGGTCTACCCAACAACATATGACATGCATCCATAGATATTATTTCACATTGTACCTCTTCTTAGTACCTACCGATCTTGAACTTTACCAGGCACTGTTCACTGACCATGACGTTGTGGTCATCCTGCACCCAGACAATCCGATATGGATGTGGGTGTTTCTATCTGTTGAGCTTCAACTTTGTCACCATCTTTTCTAACACCAAATTGTCAGTGCTTCCACTATCAATAATCACATCACAACATTTACCCTCACACTTGCATCTACTATGAATCAGGCTCCTCCTTTGTTCAGGTTCATTCTCACCACTCAACATGACTCTTCTGTTAATCAGTTTTTCTCCTCTTTCAGCATCTTCAGAATTTGAAGATCTAGCATCTTCATCTACATGTGCAACTCTGGCCTGGCTTTCATTTCTCCTATCTGTTCTACCTTGGTGCTGAGGACATTCAAATGCCCTATGACCTTCTCCATAGTGAAAACACGTTCCATGAAAGCCTCCTCTTCATGAACCTTGTCCTCTTCCTCTTCCTCTCTGATCTCTATTATTCTGATCTTGGAAATGATTGTAATTGTTTCCTCTCTAATTTTGGCTGCTACTAGCCTCATCCTTATTTTTCCGATCTTCATTTCGGCCACCATATGACCGTCCACCAGATCTTCCACCACAACCTCTTCCATTTTTTCTACTCTCAAAATTCTTGTTCAACTTTTCCTCTATTTTTAGGGAAAACTGGTATGCCTCCTCAATACTGTTCATTCAAACCAGATTCAACTCTTCCTGAATGTTTGACCTTAACCCATTAAGGTATCGGACAACTTTCTCCTTATCTACGTCTGCATGGCCTGTTCTGATGAGGAGTCGATAGAACTCATCTGTATACTCCTGAACAGATCTTCCTGCTTACTTCAAACTTTATATTTTCTTTAGTAGGTCAAGCTCATAATCAACAAGAATGAACTGTCGCTTCAATTTATCCACCATCTGATCCCATCTTGTAATTTTATCTTTCTCTTTTCTATTTCACTCTAATTGAATTTCTTGCCACTAGATCTTCACATGACCTTTCAGTCTGGCTTTTACAAATTTGACCCTATCAGGATCCTCGACATCTTCATACTCAAAATATTCCTCACATTCATTGATCTAGTCAATCAATTCTTCTGGGTTAAGATTTCTAAAAAATGTAAGAATCTCCATCTTAGTTCTTTTCCCAATCTTGTAAATCACCCGAAAAAGTCTTTCTTTGTCCTGGTTCACAATTTTAGCTTCTCCTTCTTGATATTCTTCTTCAGCTTCATCCTTGTTTTCATCTTTGACATTAAGATTCATTCCTTTGCGAATCTCTTCTTGCAATACTCGCACTTGTCTCTACAGCTCTCTAACCTCAAGTGTCACAGCACCAGCTCTTCCACCACATTCTCTTCATGGAGGCATTTTCACGATGCGTGCTGAAACCCTAACCATGATCGTAGTGCAAACTACCTCAGAGTAAGTGATCTGTTTACACACTCAGGAATTCCTACTTTGATACCACTTGATGAAGGGTGCTCCCCTTAATACCACAAACACATAACAGAAATAGACAAACAACAACAATAATATGCAAGAACAGAAAATTGGCTTCTTATTATCTCCACAAATGTGGAATTACAAACTTTCAGAATTACAATATGCAAAGCCACATGGGAATTCCCTTACAATATTCTGTAGGACAAAGCCTTGAATCAATACCCATATCTACTACCCAGAACTTCCCTAGAGAACACTACGGGCCTTCTTTATATAGGCAATTTCCACCGCCTGACAAGGTTTTAGAAATTTAGCCCTTAGGGCCGACCAAACTTAGAATTATTTTATTTTACAATTTATTACATCAAAGTCAGCTCAAAATGAATTTTGAAACCCAAACAAAAATTTTGAAGAAAAATTATTTTTTGTCATTTCAGGTGACCCAACTTCCGAAGACCATAAGTCATCGCTCGTTGACCCGATTGGCTATTATAACCCCATTCTAAAAATGCCACAAAGTGCTCTATAGGCTTGACTTATGAAAAGCGCCTGTCACTCAAATTTTTAACCTCATCTAGGGCTTCTAAATCCTTCAAAACTAAGTTTGAAGTTTTTGTACCCTGCTACCAATACCGAAAATCTTCAATATCTTCAAAACTACACCTGATATAGCCATGAAACTTTGCTGGCAGGCTGATATGACTGAGATTAACCTCCATATGTAAAATCAGACATTCTGAGATCGTAAGACCAACTTACTAAAAATAGAAAGTTTCCATAAATAGCAACTCTGCACAAGGTAGCCCTTATTGAATACAAAAATAGAAATATTTTTGGGTGATGCAAGATTGCTCTTACACCCAGGATGCTCCTGCATCAGACACCCGGGGTAATTTGAGAAGTGGTCCTGTCATGACTTAGGTGTGCAGAGGAAAATCAAAATGGTTAACCTCCTCCTTTGTTAGCCATGATGAATCTTCAACAGGTCATCTTTTCCATTTGACCAAATACTCTTCATATGTCTTGTTCCTTGTGCTTCTGCCAACACAACTGTCCAGTATGTCTTCAATCTCCTTGATATCTGAACTGGTTGCTGGAATACTCCACTGTGCTGCTGCAACCTCATCTTCAACACCTCCTTCATGATACTCTGTCAAATCTGAAATGTTAAACACTAGTGAAATATTCAGCTCAGTAGGCAATTCTACCTCATATGCATTTCCTGAATCATACTTCTTCAGTATCTTACATGGCCCAAACTTTTTCATTTTTAACTTGTTATATGTACCAACCCAAAATCACTCATTCTGCAAATGAACCATGACTTCATCTCCAACATGAACTTTCTTATACCTCCTTTTCTCATCTGCCTTAGCCTTATACTGCGCATTCATCTTGGTAATATGCTTCCTCACCTCCTCATGGATGTTCTTCAAGTGTTCTATAAAATTCTTATCTTCAACACTACTTATTTCTCCTTTATCTATCTTTCTCAATTCAGATGCATTTCTTGGACTACTTCCATATACAATCTGGAATGGTGATTTACCAGTGCTCCTATTGAAAGAATTATTGTATGCAAATTATGCCTGTGGTAAAATCAAATTCCATCTTATTGGCTTATCTCCAACCAAACATCTCAGCAGATTTTCCAAACTTCTATTCACCACCTCTGTCTTTCCATCAGTCTATGGATGATGTGATGAACTGAACTTCAAATTTGTCTTCAACTTCTTCCACAATATACACCAGAAATATCCAACAAACTCAGTGTCTCTATCTGAAACTATGGTCTTTGGCAAACCATGTAGTCTCACCACTTCTTTGAAAAACAATTCTGCTACATAAACAACGTCATTAGTCTTCTTCTTGTAGGGAATAAACTGTGCCATATTTGAAAATCTGTCAACTACTACAAAAATTGAATCATGTCCCCATTGTGTCCTCGTTAAACCAAGAACAAAGTCCATACTAATATCCTCCCAAGGCTTCTCTGGTATAGGTAACGGCTGATACAACCCTATATTCTACTTCACTCCTTTCACCATCTGACATACTCTGCAACTCTATAAAAACTTATTCACATCTTGCTGCAATTGTGGCCAATAATAATTCTCACCAGCCAAAGCAAAGGTTTTATCATGACCAAAATGTCCAGCCAATCCTCCACTATGCTTCTCTTTGATGAGATTCTACCTCATAGAACTTCTTAGAATGCATAATTGACTCTCTCTGAATAGCATATCATTCTGGATGATGAAATCCAGCCATTTCATCCTATCTAGAGTAACAGGCTCTTTACAAGCTTTCCAAGCTCCACCAAAATCAAGATCCTCTGGATACAAATTCTTGAGTTCCTTGAACTCAACCACTTCAATCTGCATCTCTATTAGCAATAGTTGCCTTCTGATAAGAGCATCCGCAACCCTATTAGACTTTCCACTCCTGTGTTTCAAAACAAATGTATAACTCTGCAAAAACTCAACCTGTTTCAACTGCCTCTAATTCAACTTTCCTTGACTATTTAAATATTGCAAAGCTTGATGATCAGTATACAAAAAAAACTCTTTAGGAAGAAGATAATGTCTCCACTTCTTTAATGCCTAAACTATAGCATAAAATTCTTGATCATAAATAAAATACTTCCTCTTTGCATCATTTAACTTCTCACTGAAATACGCAATAGGTTTACCTTCTTGGCTCATAACAGCTCCTATTGCAGTACCGCTAGCATCACAATCTACTTGAAACACCTTATTAAAATCTAGAAGTGCTAAAATAGGTTGTTCTATAACTTTTTATTTCAACAATTGAAAACTCTTTTCTGCCCCATTAGTCCACTTAAAATCTTTTCTATCCCCTCACATTGTCTCAGTCAAGGGACCACAAATACTGCTAAAATTTTTGATAAACTTTCTGTAAAAACTAGCTAGACCATGAAAAGATCTTACCTTCATAGCACTCATTGGAGTAGGCCATTCAAGGATAGCCTGTACCTCTGGGTCTATTTTTAGACTTCTGATGAAACTACAAATCTCAAATACACTAACTCTTTCTTCACAAAACTGCACTTCTTCAAATTAATCAACAATTTCTCATCTCTCAACTTCTCAAACACCATACGAATATGCATCATATGTTCCTCCAATGTCTTTCTAAAAATTAAAATATCATCTAGGTAAACAATGACAAACTTACCCAAAAATTCTTTCAAAACCTCATTCATGAGCCGCATGAAAGTGCTCGGTGCATTGGTTAGCCCAAAAGGCATGACTAAACACTCATACGATCCTTTCTTTATCTTGAAGGTAGTTTTTCATTCATCTCCTTCTCTGATCCAAATCTGGTGATATCCACTCTTCAGATCTATCTTTGAGAAATACATAGCTCCACTCAAACAGTCCATAATATCATCCATTCGTGGCAATGGAAACCTATACTTGATTGTGATCTTGTTTATTGCTCTAGAATCTCTACACATCCTCCATTCTCCATTCTTTTTTGGTGCTAATACTTCTGGTACAACACATGGACTCAGGCTCTCCCGAATCAATCCCTTCTCTAACAACTCATGTACTTGTCTGTTCAACTCTTCACTTTCTGTTGGTGTCATTCTGTGTTCTACCTTATTTGGCAAACTGGCTCCTAGAATCAAATCTATCTAATGACTGATCTTCCTTACCGATGGTAATCCATCAGGTACATTATCAGATATAATATCTTGAAACTCATTCAACAAATCTACAATCTCTACAGGTACATCCTCTACTTCTTCTTTACTAGCTTTTGGAATTAAAGCAAAATACACATGCTCATGCCTCATACCATCTAAGAATTTTATTCCATCAACAAAAGTTATTCTTGCATTACCACATACCTTTTCTTTGGTCGCCTTCAATGGCTTTAGCTTATGTTGCACTCCATCCTTTGTTAGGGAATAGGTATTCACACGACCATCGTGTATAGCACATCTGTCAAACTGCCAAGGTCTACCCAACAACATATGACATGCATCCATAGATATTATATCACATAGTACCTCATCTTGGTACCTGCCGATCTTGAACTTTACCAGGCACTATTCACTGACCATGACCTTGTGGTCATCCTACACCCAGGCAATCCGATATGGATGTGGGTGTTTCTATCTCTTGAGCTTCAACTTTGTCACCATCTCTTCTGACACCAAATTGTTAGTGCTTCCACTATCGATAATCACATCACAACATTTACCCTCACACTTGCATCTATTGTGAAATAAGCTCCTCCTTTGTTCAGGTTCATTCTCACCACTCAATAGGACTCTTATGTTAATCAGTGTTTCTCCTCTTTTAGCATCTTCAGAATTTGAAGATCTAGCATCTTCATCTAAATGTGCAACTCTGGCCTAGCTTTCATTTCTCCTGTTTGTTCTGCCTTGGCATTGAGGACATTCAAATGCCCTATGACCTTCTTCTCCATAGTGAAAACATGTTCCACAGAAGCCCCCTCTTCCTTAACGTTGTCCTCTTCCTGAACGTTGTCCTCTTTCTCTTCCTCTCTGATCTCTATTATTTTGATCTTGAAAATGATTGGAATTGTTTCCTCTCTGATTCTGACTGCTACTGGCCTCATCTTTCTTTTTTAGATCTTCATTTCGGCCAACATATGACCGTCCACCAGATAGTCCACCACGACCTCTTCCATTTTGTCTACTCTCAAACTTCTTGTTCAACTTTTCCTCTACTTTAAGGCAAACTGGTATGCCTCCTCAATACTATTCATTCGAACTAGATTCAACTCCTCCTGAATGCTTGGCCTTAACCCATTAAGGTATTGGGAAACTTTCTCCTTATCAGCTTCTGCATGGCCTATTCTGATGAGGAGTCGATAGAACTCCTCTGTATACTCCTGAACAGATCTTCCTGCTTGCTTCAAACATTGCATTTTCTTTAGTAGGTCAAGCTCATAATCAAGAGGAATAAACTGTCACTTCAATTTATCCACCATCCGATCCCATCTTGTGATTTTATCTTTCCCTCTTCTATTTCGCTCTAATTGAATTTCTTGCCACCAGATCTTCGCATGACCTTTCAGTCTGGCCTTCGTAAATTTGACCCTACTAGCATCCTTAACATCTTCATACTCAAAATATTTCTCACATTCATTGATCTAGTCGATCAATTCCTCTGGGTTAAAATTTCTAGAAAATGTAGGAACCTCAATCTTAGGTCTTTTCCCAATCTTGGAAATCACTCGAAAAAGTCTTTATTCCTCCTGGTTCACAATTTTAGCTTCTCCTTCTTGATATTCTTCTTCGGCATCATCCTCACTTTCATCTTTGACATTAAGATTCATTCCTTTGTGAATCTCTTCTTGCAATACTCGCACTTGTCTCTGCAGCTCTCTAACCTCAGGTGTCAGCACTAGCTCTTCTGTCAAGTTCTCTTTGTGGAGACATTTTCGCAATGCGCACTAAAACCCTAACCATGATCCTGGTGCAAACTGCCTCACAGTCGGCGATTTGTTTACACACTTAGGAATTCCTGCTCTGATACCACTTGATGAAGGGTGCTCCCCTTAATACCACAAACACATAACAGAAATAGACAAACAACAACAATAATATGCAAGAACAGAAAATTGGCTTCTTATTATCTCCACAAATGTGGAATTATAAACTTTTAGAATTACAATATGCAAAGCCACATGGGCATTCCCTTACAATATTCTATAGGAAAAAGCCTCGAATCAATACCCATATCTACTACCCAGAACTACCCTAGACAACACTACGGGCCTTCTTTATATAGGCAATTTCTATCGCCTGAGAAGGTTCTATAAATTTATCCCTTAAGGCCGACCAAACTTAGAATTATTTTATTTTACAATTTATTAGATCAAAGTCAACTCAAAATGAGTTTTGAAACCCAAACAAAAATTTTGAAGAAAAATTATTTTTCACCATTTCAGGTGACCCAACTTCCAAAGACCATAAGTCATCGCCTGTTGACCCAATTGGTTATTATAACCCCATTCTGGAAATGCCACAAAGCACTCTACAGGCTTGGCCTATGCAAAAAGCCTGTCACCCAAGGTTTCAACCTCATCCGGGGCCTCTAAAGCATTCAAAATTGAGTTTGAAGTTTCTGTACCTTGCTGCCAATACCAAAAATCTTCAATATCTTCAAAATTACACTTGATCTAGCCATAAAACTTTGCTGGCAGGCTGATATGACTGAGATGAACCCCCATATGTAAAATCAGACATTCCGAGATCGTAAGACTAACTTACTAAAAATAGCAAGTTTCCATAAATAGCAACTCTACACAAGGTAGCCCTTATTGAATACAAAAATAGAAATATTTTTGGGTGATGCAAGATTGCTCTTACACCTAGGATGCTCCTACATCAGACACTTGAGGTAATTTGAGAAGTGATCATGTCACGACTCAGGTGTGTAGAGGAATACCAAGATGGTTAACCTCCTCCTTTGTTAGCCATGATGAATGTTCAACAAGTTGTCCTTTCCATTTGACCAAATACTCTTCATATGTCTTGTTCCTTATGCTTCTGCCAACACGACTGTCGAGTATGTCTTCAATCTCCTTGATATCTGAACTAGTTGCTGGAATAATCCACTTTGCTGCTGCAACGTCATCTTCAACACCTCCTTCATGATACTCTGTCAAATCTGAAATGTTAAACTCTGTTGAAATATTCAGCTCAGTAGGTAATTCTACCTCATATGCATTTCCTAAATCATGCTTCTTCAGTATCTTACATGACCCAAACTTCTTCATTTTTAACTTGTTATATGTACCAACCGAAAATCGCTCATTCCGCAAATGAACCATGACTTTATCTCCAACCTGAAATTCTTTAAGCCTCATTTTCTCATCTACCTAAGCCTTATACTGCCCATTCATCTTGGTAATATGCTTCCTCACCTCCTATGGATGTTCTTCAAGTGTTCTTTAAAATCCTCAACTTCAACACTACTTATTTCTCCTTTATCTATCTTTCTCAATTCAGATGCATTTCTTGGACTACTTCCATATACAATCTAGAATAGTGATTTACCAGTGCTCCTATTGATAGAATTATTGTATGCAAATTCTGCCTGTGGTAAAATTAAATCCCAAAATGTTGGCTTATCTCCAACCAAACATCTCAGCAAATTTTTCAAACTTCTATTCACCACCTCTGTCTATCCATCAATTTGTGGATGATGTGATGAACTGAACTTCAAATCTATCTTCAACTTCTTCCACAATATACGCTAGAAATATCTAACAAACGTAGTGTCTCTATCTGAAACTGTGGTCTTTGGCAAACCATGTAGTCTCACCACTTCTCTGAAAAACAATTCTGCTACATAAACAACATCATTAGTCTTCTTGCAGGGAATGAAATGTGTCGTCTTCAAAAATTTGTCAACTACTACAAAAATTAAATCATGTCCCCATTGTGTCCTCGGTAAACCAAGAACAAAGTCCATACTAATATCCTCCCAAGGCTTCTTTGGTATAGGTAACGGCTGATACAACCCTGTATTCTGCTTCACTTCTTTCACCATTTGACATACTCTGCAACTCTGTACAAACTTCTTCACATCTTGCTGCAATTGTGGCTAATAATAATTCTCGCCAAGCAAAGCAAGGGTTGTATCATGACCAAAATTGTCCAGCCAATCCTCCACTATGATTATCTTTGATGAGATTCTCGCTCATAGAACTTCTTGGAATGCACAACTAACTCCCTCTGAATAGCATATCATCTTGGATGATGAAATCTAGCCATTCGTCCTATCTAGAGTAACAGGCTCTTTACAAGCTTTCCAAGCTCCACCAAAATCAAGATCCTCTGGATATAAATATTTGAGTTCATTGAACCCAGCCACTTCAATCTGCATCTCTGTTAGCAATAGTTGCCTCCTGCTAAGAGCATCCGCAACCCTATTAGACTTTTCACTCTTGTGTTTCAAAACAAATGTATAACTCTGCAAAAACTCAACCCATTTCAAATGCATCTGATTCAACTTTCCTTGACTATTCATATATTGCAAAGCTTGATGATCAATATACAAAATAAACTCCTTATAAAGAAGATAATGTCTCCACTTCTTTAATGCCTGAACTATAGCATAAAATTCTTGATCATAAACAGAATACTTCCTCTTGTCATCATTTAACTTCTCACTAAAATACGCAACAGGTTTACCTTCTTGGCTCATAACAGCTCCTATTGCAGTACCACTAGCATCACAATCTACTTGAAACACCTTATTAAAATATGGAAGTGCTAAAATAGGTTGTTCTGTAACTTTTTATTTCAACAATAAAAAACTCTTTTCTACCCCATTAATCCACTTAAACTTTTTTCTGTCCCCTCTCATTGTCTCAGTCAAGGGACCACAAATACTGCTAAAATTTTTGATAAATTTTTTGTAAAAACTAGCTAGACCATGAAAAGATCTTACCTCAGTAGCACTCCTTGGAGTAAGCCATTCAAAGATAGCCTGTACCTTCTCTGAGTCCATTTTTAGACCTTCTGCTGAAACTACAAATCCGAAATACACTAACTCTTTCTTCACAAAACTGCACTTCTTCAAATTAATCAACAATTTCTCATCTCTCAACTTCTCAAACATCATATGAATATGCATCATATGTTCCTCCAATGTCTTGCTAAAAATTAAAATATCATCTAGGTAAACAATGACAAACTTACCTAGAAATTCTTTCAGAACCTCGTTCATGAGCTGCATGAAACTGCTCGGTGCATTGGTTAGCCCAAAAGGCAGGAATAACCACTCATACAATTCTTCCTTTATCTTGAAGGCAGTCTTCCATTCATCTCCTTCATTGATCTAAATCTGGTGATATCCACTCTTCAGATCTATCTTTGAGAAATACACAGCTCCACTCAAACAATCCATAATATCATCCATTCATGGCAATGGAAACCTATACTTGATTGTGATCTTGTTTATTGCTCTAGAATCTCTACACATCTTCCATTCTCCATTCTTCTTTGGTGCTAATACTGCTGGTACAGCACATGGACTCAAGTTCTCCTGAATCAATCCCTTCTGTAACAACTCATGTACTTGTCTGTTCAACTCTTCACTTTTTGCTAGTGTCATTATGTATGCTGCCTTGTTTGGCAAATTGGCTCCTGGAATCAAATCTATCTGATGACAGATCTTTCTTACTAATGGTAATCCATCAAGTACATTATCAGATACAATATCGTGAAACTCATTCAACAAATTTGCAACCTCTACAGGTACATCCTCTACTTCTTCTTTACTAGCTTTTGGAATTAAAGAAAAACACACATGCTCATGCCTCATACCATCTAGGAATTTTCTTCTATCAACAAAATTTATTCTTGCATTACCACATACCTTTTTTTTGGTCTCCTTCAATGGCTTTAGCTTATGTCGCACTCCATCCTTTGTTAGGGAATAGGTATTTGCACGATCATCATGTATAGCACATCTGTCAAACTGCCACGGTCTACCCAACAACATATGACATGCATCCATAGATATTATATCACATAGTACCTCATCTTAGTACCCGCTGATCTTGAACTTTACCAGGCACTGTTCACTGACCATGACCTTGTGGTCATGCTACACCCAGGCAATCCGATATGGATGTGGGTGTTTCTGTCTCTTGACCTTCAACTTTGTCACCTTCTCTTCTGACACCAAATTGTCAGTGCTTCCACTATCGATAATCACATCACAACATTTACCCTCACACTTGCATCTATTGTGAAACAAGCTCCTCCTTTGTTCAGGTTCATTCTCACCACTCAACAGGACTCTTCTATTAATTAGTGTTTCTCCTCTTTTTGCATCTTCATAATTTGAAGATCTAGCATCTTCATCTACATGTGCAACTCTGGCCTAGCCTTCATTTCTCCTGTCTATTCTACCTTGGCACTGAGGACATTCAAATGCCCTATGACCTTTTTCTCCACAGTGAAAACACGTTCCACGGAAGCCTCCTCTTCCTGAACCTTGTCCTCTTCCTCTTCCTCTCTGATCTCTATTATTCTGATCTTGGAAACAATTTGAATTGTTTCCTCTCTGATTCTGGCTGCTACTGGCCTCATCCTTCTTTTTCAAATTTTCATTTCGGCCACCATATGACCGTCCACCAGATCTTCCACCATGACCTCTTCCATTTTGTCTGCTCTCAAACTTCTTGTTCAACTTTTCCTCTACTTTTAGGGAAAACTAGTATGAATCCTCAATATAGTTTATTCGAACCAGATTCAAATCCTCCTAAATGCTTGGCCTTAACCCATTAAGGTATTGGGAAACTTTATCCTTATCTACTTCTGCATGGCCTGTTTTGATGAGGAGTCGAGATAACTCATCTGTATACTCCTGAACAGATCTTCCTGCTTGCTTCAAACTTTGCATTTTCTTTAGTAGGTCAAGCTCATAATCAACAAGAATGAACTGTCACTTCAATTTATGCACCATCTGGTCCCATCTTGTAATTTTATCTTTCCCTCTTCTATTTCACTCCAATTGAATTTCTTGCCACCAGATCTTCGCATGACCTTTCAGTCTGGCCTTCACAAATTTGACCCTATCAGGATCCTCAACATCTTTGTACTCAAAATATTTCTCACATTCATTAATCCAGTCGATCAATTCCTCTGGGTTAAGATTTCCAAAAAATGTAGGAACCTCAATATTAGGTCTTTTTCTAAGCTTGAAAATCATCCGAAAAAGTCTTTCTTCCTCCTGGTTCACAATTTCAGCTTCTCCTTCTTGATATTCTTCTTCGGTTTCATCCTCGCTTTCATCTCTAACATTAAGATTAATTCCTTTGCGAATCTCTTCTTGCAATGCTCGCACTTGTCTCTGCAGCTCTCTAACCTCAAGTGTCACAGCACCAGCTCTTCCACCACGTTCTTTTTGTGGAGGCATTTTTATAATGCGCGCTGAAACCCTAACCACGATCCTAGTGCAAACTACCTCACAATTGGCAATCTATTTACACACTCAAGAATTCTTGCTCTGATATCACTTTATGAAGGGTGCTCCCTTTAATACCACAAACACATAACAGAAATAGACAAACAACAACAATAATATGCAAGAACAGAAAATTAGCTTCTTATTATCTCCACAAATGTGGAATTACAAACTTTTAGAATTACAATATGCAAAGCCACATGGGCATTCCCTTACAATATTCTGTAGGACAAAGCCTCGAATCAATACCCAGATCTACTACCTAGAACTGCCCTAGACAACACTACGGGCCTTCTTTATATAGGCAATTTCCACCCCCCGAGAAGGTTCTAGAAATTTAGCCCTTAGGGCCGACCAAACTTAGAATTATTTTATTTTATAATTTATTACATCAAAGTCAACTCAATATGAGTTTTGAAACCCAAACAAAAATTTTGAAGAAAAATTATTTTTTGCCATTTCAGGTGACCCAACTTCCGAAGACCATAAGTCATCGCCCGTTGACTCGATTGGCTATTATAACCCCATTCTGGAAATGCCACGAAGTGCTCTATAGGCTTAACTTGCACAAAGCACTTCTCACCTAAATTTTCAACCTCATCCGGGGCCTCTAAAGCCTTCAAAACTGAGTTTGAAGTTTCTGTACCCTGCTACCAATACCAAAAATCTTCAGTATCTTAAAAACTACACCTGATCTAGCCATGAAACTTTGCTGGCAGGCTGATATGACTAAGATGAACCTCCATATGTAGAATCAGACATTCCAAGATCGTAAGACCAACTTACTAAAAATAGCAAGTTTCCATAAATAGCAACTCTGTACAAGGTAGCCCTTATTGAATACAAAAACAAAAATATTTTTGGGTGATGCAAGATTACTCTTACACCCAGGATGCTCCTGCATCAGGTTTTCAAATCTGTGTGCATCTAACTATGTTGAGTTGTGAAAATCATCTTTCCTTCTCATTCACAATCAGTACCTGATTGTTTTCTAAGGGGAAAATCAAATTTGGAAGAGTTGTGGAGTTCTTGTTATGTGTTGGGGTTATATTGTGAGTTTGTTTTTAGTTTGCGGATCCATTCAGTTTAGTGAATCACTTAAGTTAGATCTAGCATTTCCCAATTTCATGCAATCTCTCTCCCTTTCCCTTCAACTTCAGTTTAGTTCAGGTGATACAAACGGGGAAGCCGACCCTTAATCCAGAGGTTTATTCTTAGTGAAGCTGTCCCACATCCTAAGAATATTCTCATGTTTCACGGGATTGCTAGGTTTTATACTTAGCCATCACGGGTGCAATCCCTAGTGAGAATAGTTAATTTCACCTTGCATTCAATATGAGAAGCTTACATCTATTGTATTCTTATTTTCTACTATTATATCCTTCGGCTAATGATCCCATGATTATTTTGCAGGGAATGATTTTTTTTATGGTAAACTTGGTGACGAGTGTTTGCGGATATTCGGGCCCACCATCTATACAAGGTGGAACATCATATCCAAACTAAAACCCCAATCCACTCTTTTTATTTCATATCATTTTTAGGATAGTTATCATTCCATCTATTTTTTAAACTATATTAAAGTTAATTTCACTTCATTTTTTAATCTAAAACTATTTTTTTTCTTAAAAGGTGGAAAAGAAAAGATATAATGTTAAAGAATGATCTTGTAGAGAGTGTGAAAAACTTATTTGGACCTCGTGCATTTGAGAAGGGTAAGCTCCTTCAAAAAGTTTGGTTATGTTTGAGGTATATTAGGGACCAATATAGGTGTACATTATCTAAAAACCTGAACTACCAGCGCCCCCCTTGCATTCCTGATTTAGAATGGCAAAGTCTTATTCTGGATGGAAATGAGAAAATTAAATAAAAAAAGGAATTAAACCACTAGACAACAGAAGAAGGTATGTGATATTGTTAAAAATGTAATTGTGTACTAAATACTCTTCATATTTATATGAACTAACATATTTAAATCTCTTCATAGATTTCCTGACACATCAAAGGCAACAAAGGTAAGACTACAAAAGCACGGGCAACACAAGCTATGCTCTGGCGGTTATTCCAAAGTTGTTGCACGAGTTGTAAGTGTTAATATTATCAGATTTATATGAGGAAAAATACAATCTGTAGATGGATTTTAACATTGAAAATAATAATTTGATCTTTAGAATATTTATTTATAATTTGCAATCTTTTTTTTTTATGAAACAATGAAATAAAATTTGACAATACCAAGAAAAAATGTAGGGCACAGAGTTCAATATAAGTCTCATAGAAGAGCAAAAGATAATTGGCTTCCGACAAGGCTATAAAGTCGTGACAGAAAGAATAAGTGCACAAGGTTCTAATGACGGATCCATCACGGTAAGTAAGCTAAATGATGATTATTTCAAATTTAATTATTTACCAATTAGTTTATTTGATGTTAAGTTCCAACATAAAGCTAGTATATTTGTTTTAAGTAAGAAAATAATGATAACATGAATGCGTATGAAATTGGAATGCAGCCTATCGATTCTGGTACATAACTTGTGCATGATGATTAAAATGAGGATGTGCATCACAGTGATGGAGGTATACATTTTCTATTCAATTTTTTATATGCAATTATTAATACAAGTAAACATCTTAAATTGATTGGTGTAGTAATACATATATAATTGCAATTGGTGTTTGGATTAATGTAAGAATTTGTATTGTAGCTATAGAGAGTGTAGAGGTCATTGTTAATGAGCAAGTTGAGGTTGATGCCGAGGCCAGACAAATTGATCTCCAAGTTGATGATGTGACTAGATTAGGTAAAGAGCTATATGATTATGGCCTTTAAAGTACTGAAATACTTATAACAAATTATAATAATTTTTTTAATCAAACTCTTTTATATGTTATTGCATATGACCCCCCTTTGCATCAATAGAGAACTAGGTGTGCATTGAGATCTAATGAGAGGGGAGATGATCATGATGATATCGATGCTCCTCTTAGAGATTTCTTCTTAAAAACAAGAAATCAAAAGAAAAATAAAAATGATTGTCATCTATGCATCTTAATTGATAATGAATGATTTTTATATGCCAATGAATTTAATTATGTGCTATTGAATGTTCATAAATTTTATAATGTGTTAATGAATGTTATTGTGTGATAATTAATGAATGTTACATTTTATTAATGGATGAAATAATGAATGAATGTTATATGTTAATGAGGAATTTATAGTGATGTTAGGGGGGGTGGGGCCAAATGAGCTTCCTCCTTCACATGGTTGGCCCTATTTAGTATATAATATAAAATTATTCTTGAGACAAAGTGAAGCTCAATAAGGTTGTTCCTTATGTAGGGTCTCAAATGTAGCCTTTATCCCACTCTCAACATTTCAAGGCTTCAAGTGGTATTCTAAGATTTGTTTCTCCATCTCCCACTGACATCTTGTCTTTCTTATAAGAACTCTTACCGAGCTCTGATACCACTTGATGTAGAGCTTATAGCTTCACTTGTCCTCTAGGACTGAATCTCTCATTTTTTTTACTAGTTTTCTTACTATAGGCCCTACACCTTTGAAAACTATAGGGTCTACAACTTTGACAAAAACTTCTAACTTCAATATAGCATCCAAACTTGATTAATGCAGAGCCCTCTACTATCACCCTAAGGATCAAGTAGAGTTATGGGAACACCAATTGTAGTTATATTTGTATTACTACAGAGACCATGTTTATAATTGCTACAGAGACCAATTGTAGTAATAAAAATTTAGGGAACTCTACTTGATCCTTGAGTGAGGCTACCCTAGTTTATCAACACACACCATTCCTCTCCTTTAGCTCTTCTAGGTCTGTCTTGTAGCCCTACACAAACAGTAATCTTCCACTTTCACAAAATGTCCCCAAACACCCTGGTGAAGTACCTACCTTTTCAAATACCCTTTTCAAAGCTACTAACCCCATGTCAACCTCAATCCTCCATCATTTGGTTGGTGAACACTTCCTTCACCCTCTAGCTCTCCATGTAGTCCTAATTAGCCCTCCCATAACAAAGCAACTCCTAGAACCACTAATCTCCATGACATTATTTCTAACCCTATGACTCACTAGACTAGTTCTAACACCTTCCCCTACATCCACATAGACATTTTCAACCATTAAATACCCCCTCTCTTCGTTAGGTATCTTCTAACCATAACTGGTACTTACCAATTACACCCTTCATTGTGACTTCACCAGGCTTGCCACTACTCCCTCATCCTTGAGCACCCTTCCCTGCATCCAAAACCACATATAGTACATGGAATATACTAAGGCATCTCCCACCAAACTACAAAGGTCACAGGGGTGGGATTTCCTTTACATGATAGAGGGTTACAACCCGTAATCCGCTAACTGTGCCCTTCAACCAGTCATAGTCATTGGTTAACTATCCCTTTCTTTTCTTAAAACAATAAAGTAAATGAAATAAGTGTGAGAAAGATATCAAAAGTGATTCAAACAATGTATTTTATACCTTTCCCAATCCAAATCACATCTTAAGTTCACTATTACTTTGACTGATCCAAGGGATAGTGGATTACCAGAGTTGCAGAGAATTTAATCTTTTATTGATATTCTTCTTCTTCTTCATTTCATACATCTTATATCATACCTCTCTACCTTCTCCTTCTAGATCCAATCCCAAAATATATTAACTCTCCAAATAACACGAGAGTAACCATCCAACTAATTCTAACTATCTTTTAACAATCAAAACTGACCGTCACTAACAAAACACAAGAAATTGTTGTCAAGTTGACAACAAAAGTTGTCAACTAAAAAAAAAAACATTCATAGCCCATTCTAAAGGCTTATAAAAGGTTTAAAAACAACCTTTGGAAAACTAAATTAACCTATAACCCTTGCTAACTCCAACTAAGCCTTTTAGGCTTATATTACCAAAATAGGCAATTTACAAGTTTTTGCACTGTTAGTGCTTTTAACAATATTTTAAGGCTCTAATGGCCTTATTACATCCTTTTAGACCCTTATAGGTCATTTCCATAATACCCTAGCCTAGGATCAATACATATCCATTCCTAGTGACCTCTAGGTACCTTTTAGGCTTATCAATGCCAATAAGGCTTACATTCAAGATTTGATTACAATATGGTCAATAGGTGATCCAAACAACATTACATGACCATTATTGGTCTAATACGTAATCCAATGACCCTTGAAGTCCATATTGTCTTCAAATCCACCCAAGGATCTATTAGTGACCCTGGTGCACTCCATGGCTCCTGCCTTTGACCTTGGTGCTCATGCACCATTGATGATTCAAGTTCCTATTTTAGGTTGACTTGGACAATCATTCCCAATGTACCTACTTGGGTACCAAAACTATTGGTAAAACATAAGAGGCTATGCAAAATTGAGCATTGATCTATGGTGCAGGGCACCCTAGCAAAGGCATGCAAAGAGAGTAATGTAGAAGTTTTACCATCTCAAAGGCCATGTAGAGTCATGTAGAGTCATGTAAAGAGAGCCCATATAGAATTTTTCTTTTAAAACCAAAACTACATTTTTCAAGATAAGTTTCTATTTTTGTACAATTCTTTTAGCTTTAGAGGTTTAATGTGTCCACCATAATGAAATAAGATTAAATTTTCCAAGTAAAAAGAAATACACTGAAGAAAAAACTCTTATAGGAGTAATCCTTTAAACTATGCAATACTCAAGCATCTCCTTAATTATAGCTAGGTACATCAAAAAATCTAGTTTACTAAAATAATTATTAACTACTAATTGATTTTAGTATGCTTCTATACCAGATTAGGACCAAGTGAAAAATATAATGTTTCATTGAGTGAGATTAATAAAACTGTGTAAGATAACCTTTTTAGCAGAAAATTTCCAAAAACTAGAAGCTTATGGGCAAGTACCAACCATCCATAATTTGATTCCAACTTGTGGATCTCGCATTGGTTTCTAAATTTTTACTGCTTGATGACTCATATTGCCAACACTTGTGGGCTGATGGCTGGAAATAGTCTTCTCTACAATAAATACACACCCTACATCCATCACATGTTGTGCATCTTCTAGACTTGGACACGTCATGTTAAATAGAAGTGATGTCTTTTATCCTTTTAGAGAAACAAGGAAGTTACAACAACTGAGAAACAAAAATTATTGGAATTATTGTCCACTGAAAGCTAGAGAAGCTAACATCAAATCCTTTTGTTAGGAATGGTAACACTAAGAGGGGGGCTGAATCAATGTTCTATATATTAATACTTTTTCTTTACTCTTGAAACTTAACCTAACTGTTTATGTACTGAAATGAATATCAATGCAAGTAAGATAAAAAAACATAACACATAACACCAAATATGATTATAAGGAAACCCAAATAGGTAAAAGTCTTGGTGGGAATTGACACCCACTAAGAGTTGCACTAGTGTTTTATGATCCCTATTAGAAGATTTTGCAACCATGTTAGGAGTTGTTCTTTACAATGCTTTTCATACAATGACCTGGTCAAGGGCCACACCATGTTAATAGTCTTTTACAATTAACTCTATTAGGGGTGGGGACACACTTTCCTAGAGCTCACTGCTCAAGTGGTGAAGGATACAACCTTTTGGATCTCAGATACACACTATATCTGGAAGGTGAACTATTGTTGTGACACTGCTTGTCTGGTCAGTTCCTTTTGTGCACTTATGCTTTAGCCTCTTATAAAGCACTACAAAATTCTAACGACTCTTTGTATACCTCTTCTCTTCTCTTATCCACTTTTATTTGACTACCATGCTTAATTACAAGGGTGCATGTCTTATTTATATGCGTAAACAAAACTATTAACTAGCTCTACCTTCAACCTATTACATACAATGCTTCCAAATGAATTGGATCAAGCATGTTTTAAAAAAAAGATATTAACATGTCTATGACTTAAATACAATAGGTGCATAGCCTTTATAAAAAAATATTACAAGCGCTAATCAAAACAACAACATTCGGCTTCATGCTCTATTCTATTATGCTGCTCACTGTCTGTGTCACTTCCTCTGACTGTAATTTCCTCATACTAAATCATATCATCATGTGCTCTTAGACTTAGCATGAATTCATACTTAGAAGCTTATCTTCAAGGGCACATTCCATATCTCATTCATACTCATGTGCATTGATACTATGTTCTTCTGGTGCTCTACTAACTGTCCAGTCTTTCATACTTAGCCAATTTCTGATGTTCTAACTACTTGCGCTGACTCCGTAACATCATATGACTTTGTTGGCATAATAAAAACACCAAATATAGTCATATACATTAGTATAGTCAACTTTCCAACAATCTTCCCCTTTTTCTATTAATGGCAACAAAGGAATATGGTGAAGTTACTAATTGTATCCTTATAATACATACTCTAACTTATATCTCCCCTTTTTACTATGTACTATACTCTTCTTTATACAAAACTCCATATTCTCTCTTCTATATACTATACTCCCCCCCTTTGACATTAATGAAACAGGTGCTCAAAAAATGTATCCACAAGTACTTACATTGTTAATACATCCAGGTAGGCTATCTGAAGGTTTGCAATCTCATTCTGCCAAAACTTCTTCAATGTGTCTATTGTCTGGAGATGGGCGCACAAAGAATATGTCAATTTCTCCATCTTCTCCAAATCTATACTCAAACCTTGATCATATGTCACCATAATGGCATCGATCTCCTTGATGTTCTGGTTAAATACATTTAATGAGGGTGCAAGAGCATTTCTTAGTTGTGTTTGCCTTGCCCTTATCTTGGACATTTCTTTCTCTGCCTTCTATATTTTGTCCACTTGTCCTTGGTACACATTGTTACACATATTTAAATCTATAGAGGGGTCTTCTACTGATTTCCTGACTTTATCTATCATAGCTTCCGATTCTTGAATTTTCTTGTAGAGGTCTATAGTCAGCTTGTCTTGGTTCATTCAATCTGCTATGATTTTCCTTCATTTAGCTGCAATTTCTTTCAATGAAGCTTGACCAATTTTTAGAGAGTTAAGGTCAAGTGTGAAATTAGTTGTTAGCTCATTCAATCTCTTTTTGAGATACATTCCTTCTGCTACCTTAGCTTCTAATTCTTATAGGCTATAAAAGTTAGCTTTGAATCTTGTCAGGATGATACTGACATCATCCACATAATGCACTTTTGTTACCTTCTTCTCTGTTGGTAGTAGACTATTCAAGATATTTACTAACTCAAAAAAAAAAAGGATTTCTCATCACTTGTTTCTATTTGGCCTTCTCCATAGAAAGGACACTGATCTTGATCAAGTCTTCTTCTCCCCAAGAGTCCAAGCTTGTAGTGTTAGGAGTCAAACTTGATAACAATGATGCTAATGGAGTGAGAGGTGTGCTAACTATCATATCTTTTATGGGTACTTCAATAGATGGATTATTTGTTGGCTCATTTTCCTGGTCCTCTTCTTCTTCTTTCTCCTTTTCTTTCTCCTCTTCTTATTATTCTCCTATTAGATCCTCAATCAACACATCTTCTTGATGCTTTGGTGAATTATCACCGCATAGTATTTCTATCTCTTTAGTACTCACAAAGGATTCCAAAAATTTGTCTAAGTCTTTTTCAGTGGCTTCCATTGATATTTCCACATTATCAATCATTATTGTGTCTTTCTTGATTTTAGGCATGGGCACAGATGCCATTTCCTTAATGGGTGCAGTTACTCTAGGTGTTGAGTTCTGTTGACCTGTCATAGATGCATTTATGACCTCATCTACTTTAGATTAATCAATAGGTGCTTGAGTGATGGGAAAAGATGTAGGTTGCATGCGTTGTTCAAGGAACAATTTCTCAAAGGATTTTTCTATTTCCTTAGCTATCAGTTCATAATCCTTATTCATTATGTGCAATGTTCTCTTTTTTTTTTTTTCTAAGGTGCAGCTTCACCAAATCCATTAACAAGTCTTTTTCTTCAACTGAACACACTAGTAGATTGTCATCCATTATTTTTTCCCTTATTCTAATGTCTTCTTGAGAAACTTGTCTTTTCAAAGTATCCAAAATATCCCATACTTTATCTAGGATGACTATCTTCAGTTCTAGCACAGTCCTCTTAAACTTGATCATGTGTTTGATCAACATCTCATGGATCTTAGACTTGTCAATTTCATGATATCTATCATAAAACTTAGATATCTGATCAAGTCTGCCTTCATCAACCACTCTGGATCTCAACACTTGTAAATTTGGTAAAAATCCTACCTTAGGAGGTGGTTGTACATTTTTGCCTCTACTTCTTGTGGTTCTTGCTGATGAATGGCTTGAAGCTATTTTCTTCTTCCTCTTAGGCATCTTAGATGCTTTAGTGGACTCCAAGTCAATTGTGTCTATGGGTGCAGGATTGATATCATCTGTCTTACTCTCCTTTTCCTTTGGATCATCAATTTTTTCAATCTTTATTTTCTTCATCTTAGGATCATTAGTCTTCTTTATCTTGGCCTCTGTTGGTTCTTCCCTTTGATCTTCAAAACTTGTAGATTTATATTTTGATGGATAACTATAATGAAACTTTGACTCTATCACCACTCCAAAGTCTACAAGGAAGAGGGCCAATTAACAAGGATCAAGGAGATCCTCCTACACTTTGAGCCTCAATGCTTAGGCGGGTGTACCCTTGACTCACTTCTTCAAAGGAGTCTCTAAATAATATATAACTATACCCTTTACTATCTGATTGAAAGGTTTATCATTTAATTTTGTGTGTGTGATTGTTGATGATGGACTGCTTCTAGAGAATGGATCAGTGCCTTATCCCAAGGCAGAGAGTCACTTAACAACCTATATCACCCTAAAACCTTAACTCAAACATATATAGACTCAGAGTAAGTGCTTTGCCTATTACTCCCCTCACTCACATATTAGGACATCAAATCCTTATCTTGCCATGAACTCACTGAACTTACCTTAAAGATTTTAATCCTAACTTTGTTAGTAACTCAAAGATAACCCCAAAATACTCTTTGTTTGCCATATGCTAACCCACTTTGTGCAATCAAAATATATGAGCTCAAGAGAAAAATAAAAAGACATACACTAATATGAGATTGGAATCCAAAATATTCTCACTAAGACTTGCAGAATCAATACATTACCAAATGACAAAATGGACAAAGGAAACAAACCCTAAATCTAGGCTCTCCTTATTTAAATTTTTACTATCAACAATCTGGGACCAAAACCAAAAGAATTGGAACCCCTGCAAAGTCAAAAAGTCTGTAACTTATACCCCCTAGTCATCTTGGAAATTTGCAACAAGCTACGGATGACTAGGGTTAGGGTTTCAACCACCCAACCTACTAGAAACAATCATGAATTTAAGTCAGGGGTGGGAAACACATCCAATCTAGGAAAGAGGAAATCCTGAATTGATCCTTAATTATGAAAGTCTTCTCTGCAAGTACAAAGGATCATAAAACCAGGCTCAAAAGGACACCCTGCAACATGCCTTGAGCCACAACTATAATGTACATGCTCTGCAAATGAGCAATAGACATCCTGGACCACACAGCAAACCAATCGCTTCTCACCAAACAGGGTTGTTTCTGCATTGAATTCCATAAAAATGGTACCCTCTGTCACTGGAAACTCTCAAAAATTCAAATTTGAATCTCAACAGTTATTTCTTTGGCGCCTGCAGAGAAATGATAGCCAAAATTTAAACCTTTACCAACTTTAAAATGCAACCGTTCGATCAATCCCCCTTCACGGGCTTTATGACTTTCCTTAAAAGTGGTCCCAGTCAAACTTAGCGAATTGGCAACAAAGAACCTTTTCCAATTCGTGAAACACTTCACTCCTTCGCTAAATAATTTAGCGACTTCCCGACTACCATTTGCCAAATCACCAAACAAACTAGCGAATCACCTTTTTTATGCATGAACGTGTGAATGCATTGAATTTTGTCAGCACCGCCAGATCTTTATCCACTCCGCCAAACCTTAGACCCCACCTGGGCCCGCCCGATGCCACATGTCATCATGCCATTCACTGCAACTGTCGAGTCACTTGACATAGGATGCACTACCCGTCAACCCTTTTAAACACTGCAAGATTGGATGGTTGTCGTATGATGGCAAGGGGAAAGAATCCTTGCGATCACATGCCTACCATAGATCTTAAATCTCTGACACTAGGCCCTGCTGACATGAAATCCAACTCATCGCAGGCAACCAAAAGAAAATTGACACATTAGTGCCACCGAGTAGATAGGTCCCACTGTACGCCCATACAAGAAAATCTAATGGCCTTCATACTGCATCAATGACTCTCGTTAAAGCCCGGAGATTAAAAGGCTTGCATCTTTTCCTCGCGATATAGCGACAACCATAGATCTTTGTCACCCATTAAACATCTATCAGACCCTAGCCCATGGGCCCGGTGGGACATGTGTCAACCAATCGCATGGTTGCATGTCAAAAATTCTTGACATGTGATCATGCGACTACCAATCATTTGAAACCCTTTGGAGACCTGGGCCCACCATCCATTGCACCTACACAGTTAGGGAACGCTAGCAAACAAGAAACTATGAGGTTAAAAACACACAGGGTTTTCGACAAAAGAGGATCGAAAACACACAAAGTTTCCGGCACCAAAAGAAAAGTGCACAAAAGATGGAAGGCACAAGGTTGAAAACAACAAAGTTTTTCACACAAATCAAAAACTTCATGGATTTTCAAAAACACTGTGGGTTTTCGACATTGTGGCAGATTTTGAAATTATTTTCTTGCAGACCTTAGAATTTGAATAACTTTCTAGATTTTGTGATTTAGCACGTGCAATATAGGCTAGAGCAAGGTGACACAATGAAGAACATAGGGCAGGACACTTTACAAAAACATTTGCAGGGAAGAGGCCATTTTTGAAAGATTTTGCATTGACAGGAAAATGGCCTAACAGCTTCCATAGAGGATGCACTCTCAATTTTCATAGTTATCTTATCTTCTCTAGCTTTATCTAGTCTACTTGGGTTACACAATGGATCTTCAAAATATCAGAGGGGATTTTGGTGGCTTTCCTCTTAGTTGCAGCACTGTTTAGGATTGCATCAACATGTCTGGACTTTTCCTCATATGTTCCCCATCTTGGCTCATTGGGATCTTTTGGCTCTGATAGTAAGACTTGTGCATAGGCTTCCACAACTTGCTCCTCCACTTCATAGCCAAGTTGATGAATCCACTTAGTTCTAGGCTCAACAGTCTCCATACAAGTAATGTCTATTTCCACCATAAAATAAATACTATCCTTTTATTTCCAAACAATTCTTTCAAGTATCCTATACCCCATCTGCATCTTTATCCTGAATGTCTTTAACTCTAACTCTATATAATCCTTCAGTGTACTCTTAGTTGATGACTTAGGAGATATTTGTGGCATTGTAGGTAAAATTTTGTCTAGGTATAAGTCTGATACTATCCCAACTATATGAAAGTACATAGAGATTATCAAAGACCCAAACTTGAATATCTTGGTCTTGCCATGCTTGATTTCCCTCATGTTGTCCATCAACTGTGCACGCAAGATCTCACACAAGTTGAATTCTCCATTTTCTCTCACCAATCTAATGGCTGCAAGAATAGTGGTTGTAGACACACTATTGACCCTATTTGCATGTTGAAATCTATATCAAAGTATCATAGACATCAATTTGATGTCTTTATCCTCAATTGGTTCAATTTTCATCCCGCGCTTATCACTCTAGGATTTGTAGGCTTTCTCAACCAATTTTCTAACATCCTTACCAACTGGAAGAATAGCACCTGTCTTTGATAGACCTCTCATCTTATAAATGAGTTCAATTATGATTCAAACTAGAACTTCACCTATCCAAAATAGGTCATCATGTATCCTACTCAATAGCATTTTAATCCATTAGGATTCATAAAATTCATGTGTAGTAGCATATTCAATGATTGGGTGATTCTCAAGGTGCGCAAAATCTTCAGTGAATGTTTTGTCTAGACTCATCATGGTTTCTAGGTGTGACATAATCCTATCCAAACCAATCAGTTCCTTCTTGCAATACACATATGCACGTATGTATTCTATGTGCATAACGCCCATTGGGGTTCTAAAAAAGGCTCCTTCTAGGTCATTTAGGATGGATTTGAATGGATGCTTCTTAAACATATATCTTTTCCCTTCTAAAACATCAAAGACAACTAGTGTAGCCATGAATTACTTGTTTTAAAGCTTCAGATAGGTTAACAAGGGTTTATGAATCATCACATCAAAATTAGGGCTTCCAATAATCAATCTTTCTTCTTCACTAATAAATTCAATGCAACACTTCTTAACTCAACTATTTGATCTTCTATGCTCTCCAAATGCTCAACTTAGAATGCAATGTGTAAATGATGAATCGCTGATGGCTATAAAGAAAATTTTCCACCATTAATGCTTGCCTCATAAACACAAAATGCAATAGGAAATTTCATTCTTTGTCTCTTCTATCAATTAGGTAGTGCGCTCTCGCATATTGCATCATATAGTCTCCAAATAGTTTTAGTCCAAGGCGCATACTCTGAGGGTGAGTATACTAGCCGCACAGGGGTCTAGAGGTAATATAGCTCCCCCTATGACCATGATGGTCATTTTAACCTTAAATAGGAGGTGTGTCCATTGCAAATGCATCCTCAACTATTTCATCAATAGTATCCTTCTTTTCTTCCTTCCAAATCAAGCTTGCATCTTCTGTAGCTGGTAGAAATTTGACTTCTCCTACTTCTTCCAATATTGATCCTTTTGACATTTTAGGGCTTTCCTATCTTTGTGCTTTTGATCTACAAAACTTTGAGATGTGTCCAGCCTTGTTACATGACTGACAAATGACTGGAGGCCTCATATTCCTCTGCGCATTCATGTGGGTTACCATACTACACTATCCGGCTGTGTGACTAATATAGTTGCATATCTGACATGTGATGTTCTGAGAATTTCTTACATTTTGTTGTGGATGACTTCTCTAATTTTTCTGATTTTGATTTGATCTACAATTCATATCTCTATGACCAAACTTATTACATGAATAACAGTAACCATTGAATGGTCTTACCTCTTTACAATTTCTTGCTATGTGTCCATGTTTGTTACAAGAATAACAAGTCTTGTTTACTGGCTTGTGCTCATTCTTGTGTGGTTTAGCTTCAACTTCTGTATGATTTCCTTTCTTCTTAGCTTTTGAAGATTCTTCTGATGCTTTATTTCTTGCTCGCATGTCATTGATCTGATTTTGTGCTTCATTGAATCCAATACCATTGGTGTCTCCTTTAACCTTTTGTGCATACAACTATGACTCTATTAGATCCTTTCTTGTGTACAATTTGTTAATATGATTGTTTTCTTCAATCAATTCAGAATCCACTTGCTTCTTGATGTTTTCTAATTCCAAGATTTTCATGTTAGCTTCCCTTAGTTCTTCATCCAAGTGCTTGTTTTCTTTGATCTGTTCTTCATAGGATTCTTAATTATTAAGTAACTTTTCATCGAATTCTTCAATCTAATGTTTCAAAGATGTGTTTTCCTCATTTATCTTTTTAACCATTTTTCCCAAATCACTAGTGGAACAGTCTTTCAAATCTTTTCTTGGTTTTTTGATGACTGCATGAGAATCACTAACCTTTTCTTTCAGTTCTTCAATTTCTTTTTTGGCTCTATCACGTTCTTCAAGAGTTCCTTCAAGATTCTTTTTCAGATGTTTCATTTCTCCCTTATCCACAATCTCCTCAAGTGGTTAAACTTATCTTCAGAGGACCAAAGCTCTGATACCAATTGTTAGCAATGGGAACACTGAGAGGGGGGGGGTGAGTCAGTGTTCTATATATTAATACTTTTTCTTTACTCTTGAAACTTAAATTAATTGCTTATGTATTGAAATGAATATTAATGCAAGTAAGATAAACAACCATAACACATAACACCAAATATGATTATAGGGAAACCCAAATAGGTAAAAACCCTGATGGGAATTGACACCCACTAAGAACCGCACTAGTGTTTTATGATCCCTCTTAGAAGATCTTGCAACCCAGTTAGGAGTTGTTCTTTATAATTCTTTTAGTGTAGTGACCTGGTCAAGGGTCAGACCCTATTAGGATTCTTTTACAATTAATCCTATTCGGGGTGGGGACACACTATCCTAGAGCTCTCTGCTCAAGTGGTGAAGGCTACAACTTTCTAGATCTTAGATACACACTATATATACAAGGTGAATTGTTGTTGTGACACTGCTTGTCTGATCAATTCCTTTTGTGCACTTATGCTTTAGCCTCTTGTAAAGCACTAAAAAATTCTAACTGCTCTTTGCAAACCTCTTCTCTGCTCTTATCCACTTTTATTTGACTACCATGCTTAATTATAAGTGCGCGTGTGTTATTTATATGCACAAACAAAACTATTCATTAGGTCGGCCTTCAACCTATTACATACAACACTTCCAAATGAATTGTATCAAGCGTGTTTACAAAGAAACATATTAACATGTCTATGACCTAACTATAATAGGTGCATAGCCTTTGCAAAATAGTATTACAAGAGCTAATCAAAACAATAACAGTTGGCTTCATGCTCTATTCTATTCTATCGCTCACTATCTATGTCACTTCATCTGACTGTAACTTCCTCATACTGACTCATATCATCATGCACTATTATACTTAGCATGAATTCATACTTAGAATCTTATCTTCAAGGGAACATGCCATAACTTGGTCATACACATGTGCATTGATGCTCTATTCTTCCGGTGCTCTACTAACTGTCCAATCTTTCAGACTTAGCCAATTTCTGATGTTCTAACTACTTGCGTTGACTCCATAACATCATATGACCTTGTTGCCATAATGAAAACACTAAATATAGTCATATACATCAATATAGTCAACTTTCCAACACCTATGTCCTATGAGGCCAAGATATCATCTATGCTTCTCTAAGTTACCAGTTCTAGGAAATGGGAGGATATTTTTTTCTATTTTGGCAATTAAATTTGCATTTTGGTCATTTTTGATAGAAAAAGTAGCAAGAGGGTATTGGCCTGTGGAACAAAGAAGACTAAGAGCACATTAACATCACATTAACAACACTTGATTCACAACAAATAATCAGTAGAGTAATAATGTCTAGTCTACCTCTATCAAAAACAAACTTGTAGATCCTTAACAAAAATAGCGATCCAAGGTTATACTTTAACCAAAAAGCCTTGAACATAATAACAATAAACTACCTTACAGGGCTAAACTAAAGTCTTAAATTCTTAACCATGTAACAAAAAAACACAAAATAAAACCTAGGATCTAAGGGCCCGGAACAAGACAGTATCACCATGGCACCAACAACAATTAGGTCCTCTCACCCAAATGCTTGGATAACAAGGTGGTGGCCCATTCTTCTTATAGAAATAGGAAGAGGTCTTTGTTGTCCTCATCAACTTCTAGTTTACCACCATCAATAGTTTCCTTCACATTACATAGAGTCACTACCAATGCATGCATCACTTTATTGGAAAACTTATTGGATTCAGCAATCCAAGCCTTGATTTCCTTCATGTCTTTCTTGAGACTGAGGATCTCATTGTCCCGCTCGGTGAATTTCTTCTTGAGGGATCCTTTGAACCTACCATTCTCAACCACAGCCATGGTAGTGTGCTCAGTGCAAGGGGAGTTGACCTATTGTGTGTGGGGAGAGGGTGGGGTCAGGGTATTTCTATGAGGGATTTCATTCACCATGGGCCAGGGGTTCATAAGAGGAGGGATCTAAGACTTGGGAGGACTCAAATGCTTAGCTGAGGAGCCCTTAATTGACCTAGAGGAGCCAGAGGTATCCATATCCTTTGAAAGCATCCTGTCCTCAGAGGTCATTTCCTTAAGTCATATTTTACATTTTTCTTTACCAATTTTGCTAGAGCATTAGATGGTACCACCCATTTCAACCTCCAACCCCAACTGACTGCCCAAATTTTTCATTTTCTTAAGCCTCTTCTTAGCCTTGGGGGTGCTATCATCCACCATCTTATCTTTTTCTTCCAGGGAATCAGAAACATGGGAATCCTCTTATTCCTCAGACCTTTTGAAGGGGTTCTGCACACACCTCTTGTAACCCTTGCCATCATGGGGGATAAAGTTAGGCTCTTGGTTGGACTGGGAGGGGGATTGAGAGGAGTTATTAGCTCCTGAAGGACTAATGTCTGGGGTGATTTCAATGATAGTTAGGGGTGGTTTGGGTGGGGGGCAAATGGCTTTGTGGAACTTGAAAAAATAGAGTAAAAGGCCTTGGTGAAGGATGGGAATCGACTTCTTAGGGTTTTTGTTCTCCTTAAGGTCCAAAATGTTGCTTTCCAATGAGTGGAGGAGGTAGAATGGAATAGAAATAAGGTCTCTATTTCTAATATGATTAAGGAACGACAAATGTTAGTAATAAAAGATAGTAAATTTTCCCTCTAAAGTGAAATAATTCATGATAATATGACAAACCTTAGGCTATAAATTGGGAAGAAGCTCACGGTTGAAACCCCATGACTTTTTCATAGGCTTTTCTCTAGGCCTGAAGAATTGGTTGAGACTGGTCATGTCCTGTGTTTGACTATTTTTCCTATATTTCCTTCCCTCTGTCAAGAGTCACATCACTTTTCCAATGATTTCTTCATTGATTTGGAAGTGGATGCCCCCAACAGACACCTTTCTATTGTTCCATGATGACACAAATTGCTTAGAAATTTCTTCATCATGGCCACCCTTCATTCTTTCCCTAAAACCCCAAATGCCACTATCTTTGTAGTAGTGAATAATGAGAGGACCAAAAGTGAACTCCTCTTTGATTTTTTCAGGTTCAATCTATAGTTAATAGCCACCCATCTTGAACAGACTTGTCTCCACAATGGTCGCCTTCTAAAAATTACAAAGTCAAGCTTTACACACCAGGGTGTTAAACAAGGCTTTTTGAATTAACTACCTTGTGTGAATGTTTCTCATAAAAGGCATGAGTTGGGTGGTCTTTGGGGAAATGGGCCCCATACAGCAAAATCCACCGGAGCTCTAGGTGTAATAATTAGAATTTAAACTATTTTTGCCATTAATGTCCTCGGTAGTCAAAATGACATGCTAATGCAGACAACCTCCATTCCACACATAATCTCTCAACAGGAAATTATGTACCTCTATTAATTTTTGTCCATACATAGTCATAAAAATTATTATCATCACATTAAGCCAGCATAGAAGCTTAGTGGGGCCCTCAACAATTTTATCGCCAACTTAACCCATTTTAAACATTACTATTGTCATGTTTTTCCTACCCGATTAGCCATTGGGTTTCCTTTGGTAGAGCACTAATCTCCTCCCAACTGGCCACCCTAGTTTGGTTGAGCCCAATACTAGCCACATAATCAACCATCGAGTTACCTTCCTTGTAGATATGGGAAGTGATAGTGTTCTCAAAGTTGTTGAGAAGCTCCTGAATTTCTGCTATGATAGTGTTCTTCTGCCACAATGCATTTGAATTTCAATTAATAGCCTCCATAATTACTTTGGAGTCTCCCTCAATTATCAACATCCTAATATTCTTAGAGATGGAAAGTTTTATACACCATAGAAGAGTCATGCCTTTAGCTTGGTTAAAATTAATGTTTCTGAGCGGCCCAACATAAGCCAAAAGGAAAGAACCATTGTGGTCCCATAGCACTTCACCCCAACTATGGGAAAGGTTGTTCACTGCCCCATCAAAGTTTAGTTTGATCTAGCCAATGGGCGGGGAAACCCAATGGGTAGCATTCTGGGCTATCAACCTAGAGTTGTCGAGCCTAGTGAAGTCAGCCAGCAACTTCCAATTGTCAACAATTTATATCGCTAAGGCTAAAGGGGCAGAAAAGGAAAGTTTTCATTTAGCCAAGGCAGCATTCTCACTTAGGAGCTTAGTGCCTAGACGGAGAGAGGCCTTAGGTGGGGAATCAGTTTCCCTGAAGATCATATTGTTCCTTTCTTTCCAGATAGTCTAGAAAATGTGCAGGGGGAGCAAGTGCCACATGAGCCAGAGGAGAGAGTGATTGGAAAGGGATCTCCAATTGGTAAACTAGTGGATATCCTCCCTAAGGACCCAAGAGATCCCTAATTTTTCAATAACTCCCTGCCAAATACTAGAATAGTAGTCACAGTGTATGAATAGGTGGTTCATAGTTTCCTCCTCCTTTTTGTAGAGGACACATCTGCTGGCCAGGGAGAAACCTCTTTTTATAAGGTTGTTATGGGTTAACATTTTTCCATGCATGAACATCCACCAGAAGAAGTTGATTTTCAAAGTGAGGTGAGTGATCGACACATTTTTCTAATCTCCAGGATTATTCTCCTCCTTCAAAAGGAGGTTGTAACGAATCTTGAGTGAGAAGGTTCCAACTTGGGTCGGGGCCCAAATGATAGAGTCCTAGCTATTAATTCTAGGAATTCTGACATTTCCCAAAATTTCCATAATTTCATTAGCCAAGTGTTCCAACTCAGGTTTGTTCGTAACAAGGTATAAGATATATTTCCATTGACCTCCACTCATTTAGTTTTAGATTCTATCCCCAAGAGTAGGCCTAAGGTAGGTCATGAGGGGACAAAATTGCCTAGCAAGGGTAGTGCAATTCTAGATCCAAGAGTCATGCTAGAATCTGATGGATCACCCATTCCCGAGTTACCAAAAGATACCCTTAGAAAGCATAGTTTTGCATTTGTAGATATTCATCCAAAGTTTAGAATGGGAGGAAGGTCATTGTCTTGATACATCATCCTATAAGGGTTCCCTTATAGGTACTTAGCCTCCATAATTTTGCACCAATCATCTTTTCTTTCTATAAGCTTCCATGCCACTTTTGTGGTGAGGGCCCTATTCAACATGCCAATTCTCCTAAGACCCAATCCTCCTACTCTTTTAGGAAGACAAACTATTTCCCAATTGACCAAGGACATCCTCTTTTTCTCTTTAGAGCCAGCTCACAAAAATGTTCTTTGAATCTTTTCAAGCCTATCAGCCATGTAGCTTTTGATCTTGAAAAGGGACAAAAAGTAAACAGGTATCCCTTGGAGAGTAGAAGCCAATAGTTGGAGCTTACCAGCACTACTCAAGATCTTCCCTTACTAGCCAACAAGTTTTCTCTTGGTTCTCTCCAAGATGGAGTTCCATAACTCTTGAGAGACCTCTTTGATAGTGAGAGGGAGGCCTAGGTAGGTGGAGGGGAGCGAAGCTGATTGACAGCCCAGGATTTGAAGTACTCTAGTTTGGGTCTCGATAGGGGTGTTAAAGAAGAAAAGTATGCTTTTTTGGTTGTTGATGCACTGCCTAGAAGCCATTTCATAAGTCTCCAATAGGTTCTTCCATTGTCTAGCTTCAATCACAAAAGAATACCCAAAGAGGAAAGTATCATCCACAAATTGTTCAAGGACAACTTGGTGTAAAGTGGAAGTAGGTTTGACACCTTTTATTCTTCCCATGGAAGAGAACACATTCAAATTCATGCTAAGAACTTCAGCAACCATAATGAATAGATAAGGGGAGAGGGGGTCTCCCTATCTAAGTCCTTTTTCAGGTTGAAAGAAGCCCCCTAGGGAGCTATTGACCAACACAGAGAAGCTAACAGTTTGTGTACATTCTTGAATAATGCATATAACCTTATCATTAAAGCCCATTCTACTAAGAATTTTTAGAATAAAGGACCAATTAAATTTATCATAAGCCTTAGAAATATCAAGTTTGAATGCCATACCTGGTACTTTTCTCCTATCTATGGAGTGAATAATTTCATGTGTGGATATGGAAGCATCTAGGATTTGCCTTCTTGACACAAAGCCCTTCTGAGTAGGGCTGATCAGTTTGTCTAGAAGGGGCTTCAATCTATTAGCCAAAATCTTAGTGAGGATCTTATAGAACATGTTACACAGACTGATAAGCTTGAAGTTTAGCATAGAGGTAGGATTTTCATTCTTAGGGATTGACACAATATAGGTCTTATTATGATGATTCAACAGCCTCCCCATTCTGAAGAAGTCTCTGGCAGCATAGGAAACTTTGAGGCCAACAATATCCCAATATTCATGAAAGAAGGCTAGGGAAAACCATCAAGTCTTGGTTCTTTGTAGGCACCCATAGAAAAGACAGCCACTGTGGCTTCCTCATCAGAGACCCACCCCATCAAATGATCATTTTCAATGGGAGTAATAGCACATTGGATGTGCTTGAGAAGCTGGTCCCGAATGTTGACCGGCCACATGTGTCTAGCATTAGAGTATAACCCCATGAATTAATTTTTTGCAACATGACTAATTTTTTCTTTCTTAGTAACTTCATTCCCCCTATCATCCCTAATGGCGTTAATGGTATTTCTTCTTTTGTGGTTGCAAGCAGATCTATGAAAGAAGGTCATGTTTTGGTCTCCTTCGGTAAGCCACTGGATCTTGGATCTTTGTTTCCAATAGATTTCTTCCCTTTTCAAGGCTTCCTACCACTTGTGTCTTTCCTTTTCATTCTCCATTTGAAGCTGTGTGTTGATATTCCAAGTAGCAAGCTAGGCTTGGATGGAATCCAAAGCCCCCATAAGATCTTTTTTCTCCTTGAAGAAGTCACCAAAATTATGTTTTCTCCATCCTTTGACCTATCTTCTATTGATTTCCAACTTTTGAGAAATCTTGAACATGGTAGTTCCCTTAATAGGGGTGGCCTACCAGAATTTCACTTGGTCTCTAAATGAGGGGTGGGAGCTCCACATAATCTTAAATTTGAAGGGAGTCACCCCAATCCTAGGAGAGTCTAACTAGGAGAGGAGGAGAGGGTTATGATCAAAGGTCATTTTGGAGAGGTAAGATAGAGTGGAGGTCAAGTAAAAGTCCCAAGAGGAGGTGGCTAGAACCCAGTCCAGCCACACTTGGATGAGATGGGAGCCTTTCCTATTGTTGGACCAAGTAAAGGGATTTCCTTTCAGGTCAATGTCTAGGAGATCTTAACAAGAAATGAAGTCTGCAAGGTCCCCCATACTATTAGAGTAGTCCATTAGACCTGCATGCATTTTCAAGTGATAGAGGGGAGTGTTAAAGTCACCAACCACCATTACTTAGTAGAATTTTCCTTATCCATGCAACTGATAATTTCCTTCCAGAGAGACAACCTTCCATTCTGGGTGTTGGGAGCATAGATATTGAGCAAGTGCCAAAACAGATATTTTTTTCTAAAGCTAACAATGAGGAAATTTGGAGAGAAGGCAAGTGGTTCTCCTTCTATAGTGTTGGGGTTCCAAAGAGTGGCAATGCCACCTGAGACACGAGAGGCCTCAGAGTAATGAAAATCGGCACTTGGCCAGAGTTTTCCAACAAATGAGGCAAAATTATTGAAGGACATCTTAACCTCTTGCATAAGTAGAATATCTAGCTTGTGAGCAAAAATGTATTGTTTAACACTGCTTTGTTTGAGGGGGCTATTGAGAACTCTAAAATTCCAAGAAAGACAAATCATTTCTCATTTTTAAAACTTGTTTCTAAGGTTTTCTACCTACCTGCCACAACATCCCTTGTAGCCCCTTTTGATCTCCTAGCACATTACATAGGCCTACCTCTGGGTGTTTCCAAATCCACATTAGCTTTCTTGGATTTTTGTTTCTTCTTTTGGGTTTCCCATTCACCATCATCCTCCCCACTATTTTCTTCACCTAGGGAGCTAGGCGAAGAGGGGTAGTTCCACTCCTCTGGCTAAGGGGTGATCTTTGTAGCATCCTTAGAAGACTTTAGTGCGAGGGAGACCACAATGGAAGGCTACTCCAACTTACCAGGACTAATCACATTTGATGTCAAGGTAATCACCATGGGAGTCATAGGTTCCTTTGCCACAACCATGGGGGGGTATTTTGTATCCTTAGGCTTGGAAAGAACCTCATTGTTCCCTAGATGAGTAATAATCTCCCCGTCTTCCACCTCTTGGTGTTCTAGCACTTCAGCCTTTGGGGGGGACTGGCCTTTTCATCTCTTCACTCACATTCATGGCTGGGTCCTCATAAGTTCCCTTATCCTTATTTTTGAGACTTTCTCCATGCAGAGAGGATTTGTATGCTTTTCTAGTGTGGCCCCTGGATTCAAATTTCTGGTAGAAGAGAGTGACATTCTCATAAACCAGATCTTGGGTCCATCTACCAAGCTTAGATTTCAAGATTACAAAGTTGGGAAGGGTTTTGTTAAGAGTAACATTAACATAGAATCTTGAAAACACCAACCTAGACTCAGAATAGGTCACTTGATCTACCATAATAAAGGTGCCAAAGGAGTCACTAATCTATCTGAACACCTATTCATCCTAGTATTCAAGTGGTAGTCTTGGGAGCACCCAAACTAGTGCCATCCTACTCAGCTCAGTCACAAGGTTGAACTTAGGTTTCTACTTTTCCAGAGCAAGGAAGTTCTTTCTGTATACCCAAGAGCCCAAAAAAATAGAGGCCAAATCCTCTAGAGTGTTGAACTTGAAAAGGAAGAGCCCGTCAGGCATAGCTGAAACCAAGATAGACCCCTTGATCTTACATTGATTAGCAACCCATTTTCTGGCCATCTCAATGGTGGGTCTAAAGTTGAAGAACCAACCCAACAACGCCAACTAAAAGTTAGCCATAGTCCTATTCACCACATAATCAAGAAGAGAGAGTTTAGAGCCTTCCTTAGTTTGGATGAAGTCCACCAGGAGCGATTCTAGAGCATTCTTAGCCTTGCCAACAAGTGTGTCTTTCCAGTTACTTTTTGGTGGGGATGGAGGGGCAGCGATAGAAGAGGACACCCAGTGGGTTCCATCTATTGAATCTTTCATAGATTGCCCCATGTCAGAGGTAGCAGTCTCGAGACCAGCATGGGGTCTAGCTTGGGGCCCTACAAGGGAGGAAGATTCCCCCCCAAGAGATGTAGGCATGGAATTCGAAGGTTTAAATTTGTAGGTTTGAGCGGGAAGTTGTAGAGAATTTTTCCCTCAGCTATCACTTTTTTACAAGAATTTTAATAATATTGGTTCATTTTTATTGTTATAGGGATGGGACACCTCAAATAATATTCATGACATTGAACATTGAAAATGGAAATGAGTTTGATAAATACAAACACAAAATTTCAAATGTTTAATCACGGCAAATATTGTATGAGTCATGGATAAATAAAAGTTGAAAATATAACAATTATTTCTGAGCCATGACTAAATGCTAAACTGCAAGTGTGAAGCAACAATCTTGATAAGAAAATTTGTCATATGTTGTATATGCTTTTTATTTTTGAAATGTAGTCAGCTGTTAGGAACTTCTAGGCATTAGAGCATTCTTAAAGGGAACTCTTGGCTGCTAGGAATATTTGAAATACTTGTTGGTTGTCACTTGAGCATTTCATGAACTCTTAGATATCTTCATAATGCCAGTAAAAGGAGACATGTGGAATAGCTTCCTAAGGGATCAAAATATCTCAAGAATGTCATGTGCAAATTTCAAGAATCTTTGAATACCAAGGGATGTTTCCTCCCTTTTTACAAGCTCTTTGAAACCTAGGGGGAATCCCCAAGGCACCTAGATGGATGGTGATGCATTCTCATGAAACAATGAAGTACATGCAGTTCCATATGCCAACTTATCATTTTTTGACTTGATACATGAGTTTGATTTTGACATTTTTCTTTTCGTGTATGTATTGAGACCTTCTCTATGATAGGGGTTGCTTGAGAGGTGATTTTTTATATTCCATATAAGATAAAATGTGAAGACATTTTTCCTTTATCATGCAATTTTTAATTTAAATATTTTAGTGTGTTTTTCCTTTTGTATAAGATTGAAGAAAACCAAAAATCATGTGTTACCTTTTGCAACCTCGAACCATGATGAGAAGTGGATTAAAAAGAAGAATTGAACATTTTCATTGAATTTTCCTTCATTTAAACTATAGGTTAAAATTTCCAACTATGCAAACTTCTTTAGGCCTAAGATATGACTTAGACTCAAGACTAGGCAAAACTTCCACAAAACCTGGAAAATTTTTTTACCATCTAAAAAATACATCGGCTTACAAAATTATTATAAAATTATACATAAACTAACTTTAGAGAACTAATATGTAGTTTCTTGTAATCCTATAAGTATCAAGAAAGAAGTTCAAAACACATCATAGTTTTATATGATCATAAATTACCAAATTCGTATTCATATTTTGCAAATTTCTTCTATGGTAAAACTTGTAGGTGGCTATATGGATGTCGTTGAAATTGACAAAGTTTTACCCTAGAAAAGGCATGTAAAGAGAGTCATGGATGCACATCTCCTATCTGCTCTACATTCAACACAATTGAAACCTCATAATATATGATAATAAGCCTTTTCCATTCCATTCCCTTCAAGGAACACTCTTGACCATCACTCTTTCACAACATTTCACTATTTCCTGTACTGACTAGTTAGGGAAAGTCATCCATAAACAGGGCTCAAAACCCTCCATTCATCTCAAAGACCCTTGAAAACATTAAGTAATGAAACATAGCATCAAGACTAACCATACCACTTCTTTACACCAAGGTTAGAGGATTAAATCTATTCAACCTTGCATCAAATCATTTTAATCATTTCATTGGAAAATGTTGATGTTGATGTTGATGTCTATAATTTATTTCACTTACTGATGCTTGGATATTGGGAAGATATTGGTACCATTGAGGCATTTTATAATACGAATTTGCGTATCACCAAGAAGCCTATTCCGGATTTCGGGTATTCTATTTTGCAATTTCATAAACTTAAAGATGGTTCATTGCTGGCATTTTAGATTTGACATATGGTAATGTTAAGTGTTTTTTCATACAAATATTATGTTTAGTTGATAAGATATCTGGTAACTATCATCAGATCTCTTCACTGAGAGTTTATGTAGTTTTGATGATAGATCAGCTCCAATATATACACAGTCTAGATTTTTGCCACCATCAAAGATGCTCGATGCAGATGTCACTGGCACTGTTATTGGGGAGGGATGTATTATAATGGTAAGTGTTATATTTTTTCTTACATATATAGCCACGTTAAAGGGTCTTTGTCACTTCTTGAGTATTAAGTTTTATATTGATTCGTGCATGCATAGTCTCATTTAGAGGGTATTAACATTATATTTCATCATTAACATAAGCACACATATATGATTATGCATATACTCTAGGCATTTATTATATTGTTTCTTGATGCATAACTTTAAAATTCATCATTTTGTTGTTGGACTACAATCCTGGATTTCAGCAGCTTTAGTTATTGAGGATGCCTTACACATGGGTTCTGATTACTACGAAGTATCGACTCTTTCTATCCTTCTTTTCTTGTTTAACTTTGGTTTTATTTTTGTATTCCCACCGAAGTAATATTCATGTTAAGAATTTTTTTTTTTAATTTTCTTATCTTTTCCTTAGATATTTTCCATGATACTCTTACCTCAAATTCAAGAATTCATTGAACTTAATATTTATATGATTATGTGCAGATGGATGAAGAGAGAATCTTGCTTTTAGGAAAAGGGGGTGTCACAATTGCATCAGAAGAGATAGCCATGTGAAAAGGGAAATTATTGATAAGAATGCTCGAATAGGAGATAATGTTAAGGTACAGTTATTATCTTTTTCTTGCCCCTAGCATCTGGAAAGGAAAATGAGGTGTCTTTATCATATTTTCTAAAGGTTTTTATACTTGATTAACTTTAAATTTGTTGTTTGTGGGTTATATTATCAACAAGGATGGTGTGCAAGAAGCTTCAAGAGAAACTGATAGTTACTTCATAAAGAATGACATTGTAACTGTTATCAAAGATGCATTGATTCCTAGCGGTGTTGTCATTTGAAATCATGTACCTTTACTTAGTTAAATGTCTTGATTTTTAGTGAAAGAAAATGCTATTTATAATATTGGACATGTTTATTTTATAATTGTTGTGCTACTAAGCTATTCTTGTCGAACCATGTAAGAACCATTGATTTCATATATTCTTCTGGAGGAGAAACTAAGTATCATAAACTATGGTTTGAGAAAGTGAAGAATATTTAAAATAGGTTAGCCTCTTGTGTTAGCTATTGTTGTCATTTTAGTTAAATTAGACTTACTATCCAAATTGGAAAAAATATTTTTGTTGTACATGGCACTTTGAGTTAAGTGTGTCTCTAAACATTGTGAGCTCTCATTATTCTTTAAGTGTTCTGTCACAATTTTATTTGTCAAAGATTGAATTAGGGATTAAGCATTTTCTCACAATTTTATTCATACATTGATGAGATTCAATGATGTAGATTTTTTAGATTTTAAGAAGACGTATATTCAGTGGAGGCCAGGAGGGATTTTTGTGGAGATTTTCTAGATGTCTAAAATTCTAGAGAATATCCTCTTTACTGAGCTGAGGTGGGACAAAAGTGAGGACGAGGGTTTCCAGATTGAGTACCAGTGAAGAGATGATGATTCATTAACCCGTGTCTATAAAACCTTCACAAATATCCCTTCTTTGGCCTCCACTCATACCTCTTCTCAAAATCTAGAAAATTTTGATACTATTTCTCATCCATGTACGAAATGTGCTAGTGATCGTATAAAATTAATTTTGCGAGACTGGGATCAATTATGAGAAGGTAAACAAAAAGATAATATTATTGTATCTTTCACTTCTTTTATCCATTCATATTTTCTACCTTCTCTTATATTGGATACTGTGTAGTGTACATAAAGGCAAGGCGATGTTTATTCTTGACAATCGACATGTATAATTCTTCCAAGTGTTACCCAGTAGCTAGGACTAAAGATAGAAGAGCTCAAGAGACCATTATAGTTGGTCTCCATCTTTGGTCCATATTACTGACAAAAAAATTTACATTTCGTTAGCTCATCAAATGTGGAGATTTGAAAGAATTTAATAGATGATATTTTCATGTATAACGTACATAATTTTAGTTTGACGCTGAATGAATTTATCTACTTCATGCACTTGTAAACTACAAGGATAGCCATAAAGAAGCATCCGCTCTCATGACTTGAGTAATGTAGGCCATGGGAGGAGAAGATTCTTTATCGTTGTCCTCGTAGTCTATAAGTGTGCACGAAGTAGATAAATTTGTGCAACGTCAACTTAAATAATATACGTTATAATGAAAATATTCTATTAAATTCTTTCAAATCCCCTCATTTGATGAGCTAACGAAAGGTAAAACATTTTTTTAGTATATGGACCAAAGACGGAGACCAACTATGATGGTCTCTTGAGCTTTATTATCTTTATTGTTCATATCCATTGCTTTTTGGATGGGAATTAAATTTATTTCGAAAACAACACTATACATCCAAAGGGTTTTCCTATTGGACATTCACTGCATATCCGTCGCCTTCCTGATAGGTATAACATCGGACAGATCCCCTTTACAATAGATATGTGCGATGAGACTACTATACCTCTGACATGTTGTCCTGTTGGATAGTCACTGTGTATCCATCATACTCCTGACAGTTACAATGTTGGAGAGAGTCCCTTTTTGATAGATATTTGTGATGGGAATGCTATCTCTCCAATGGGTTATCCTGTCAGACCATCATTGCATATGCGTCACCATTCTGACAACCTTTTCAACAAATGCTTTCGACAGGACTTCCACATGGTTTGTCAGAGTTCCGATAGATATATCATATTAAATCCCATAGTAAAGTTGCTATTAATGTGGCAAGTTTTGATGGAAAATGATGTCGGAATATCGACGGTTATCACTTCTGTCATAATTCACAATGCAAAAATGCCGACAGACACATCTGTCAAAGTGTTAACATATAGTCATTGCCACTCTGATAGATGGCCATCGGAATATGGCCTCAAATGTACTAGTTCTTTAACCAGTGCTATTAAATATTCTCTTTTAAGGATACCTTTTTACAAATACTTTTTGGATCTTCTATTTATTTTCTTTCCTAACAATTCTATTATTCCTTCTCCTTTATTTCTTGTCAATGGTACCTATGTGGATCCTTTTGAGTTTAATTTTTCCATTAATCTCATTTTTTTTCTCTACCTCCCAAATTTAAGCTTTTAGCTTTTAGAGAAATGTAAGTATTGGAAATTATCTATCATCTTTGTTTCCTTTCTTCCTTGGCCTTTCGGAAGGTCTTCCATTTTTGGGTTTTGCTAAGGTTGCCTCAGGATACCCCCAGCCTATATTTGTTCTTTGATTTTTCCTAATGGGATTACCAATTAAGTTTTCTCTAATAAGACTTAATTTTCTATCTCTTCCATCAATTTTAATTATGCTTCCTCAATGCAAATTTTCTCAAAGTTTTCCATGTCTGACAACTTGAGATTGTTTTCTCAACAAGGTAAGGATTAGTGATTTAATTATCCATTATTTTTCATGTTCTATAATATCTTCAAGATAAGAATAATGCATATTGTTAACAATCAAGAGAAAATCAAGAGTTTTCCAAAATTTCAAACCTTTTAAATCATCTTAAAAATATTCCACTTACTCTTGAATCCAAAGTGCTTTCTAGCATGGAGAATCCTATTTCTATTTGGAAGTTTTAAATATCATCTTATCAGTATAGCTATGAATTTATCGATTGCTAATAACCATCCTAACCCCTTGAGACATAATGATAGATATCAATTTTCCTCCTTCCTCTTGCCAACGCTTACCCAAATGAATAAAAAATTTAGGTTGAATTTGACAAAACCCCTGACTTATTTTCCTATCAAGTTGATCTATAGTAAATGTTTTTTTAGCATTTGAAATAAAAATATTTAAATCTATAAATGGTGAACACTCTCCTATTCCCTCTCCAAATTGTTTAAATACTACTCCATTACTCCAACTAGTTTCTTCCTCATTCTAAAAAGGATCATCCCTAGTTAATTATCACCTTGATTTGTTATATCCATTCTTTCCTCCATTCATTAAAAAATATCCCCTTTATGAATAATATACTATATGCATATTCTAGTATATTATCTATAAAATTATAAATATATCAACTTGTGAAAAATATAAGCTTTTGGCCTTATTCTTCCATCCCAACCTCATAATTTGAAAGTCTTGAAAGGATACTTCCTTACCACTCTTTTGTAACAAATCTATCTTAATCCAATTTTCCTTATCCATTTCACAATCTTCAATTTATGAGAAAAAATAATCTAAATATTTCATGAAGTAGAAATATGGTTGCCATAGAATTCCTTTCTAATTTACACTACTAACACATTGATTACGTAAATGATCTTTCAAATGGCATTTGCTACACATTGGTTCTTTTATCTCTTAAAAACACATCTGAACTCATTCACCATATTTAGATATGATTTTGAGGTAGGATGGAAAGATTTTTATCATATCCAAATGATTATAAATCCTTGGGGGTAATTTTAAAATTTTCATAAATAAGGGATAAATTTTTAAGATCCCTAATTTATTTCCTATGATCTTTAGAATGTTTAGATCCATATATTCCAAATGTTAATTTTGAAACTGAACCCAAAACATGGTATTAAATTTAATAATCAACTTTTCAATGACAAAGTTTGGAGTCCAAATTTGCATATGAAGCCCTAAATTACGATAAAACTAGCATTTGTATCTATAAAATATTATTGATGGAGAAACTTATAACAATCTTCACCAAATAATTTTGAAATGTCCCTATTGTTACAACCAATCCAATAATGAATTATCTCGATGCCATCTAGAGCCCTATCATTCAATAAGCCAACAAATACTCAAGGAAATATTTTATATGTTTTTATCTAGTTGGGTTAATCTTTATAGTGTATGTAACTTGAATTGTTCTTTTAGATACATAAATTAGTTCTATTTTTAACTTAGGTCAAAATTATTGGTTGTTTGTCTTAGTTTCTATTAGAAGGTCAATTGTCTTTCCTTTGATTTGGAGTTTTAGATTGAAGGAAAATATGTTTTGAATGGACCTAAAACCATTTAATAGAAAAAGAGTCTAAAGCATGAAAAAAACACCAAATTACAAATGATCCTGAAAGAAACTACCAGAAAAAAAATAGGGGATGCATCCCAATCAAAACCAAACACATAAAAATAGGGGAATCTATCCCACAAAAATACTTTGGGCCATCTAGTAAAATGTTTTCTATTGCATTTCTTCAAGTTACCTTTGAGACAAAACTTAGACAATGTTGTGACACATATGGTTGGATTATATTATTTTAAGTAGAAATTTTATGATGTATTTGGTTCCCCTTTATCTTGGGGTGGACTACATTAAGTATTGTTGTCAAGGTCACTAATCTTATATTAATAAGACTTATATTTTCTTTAGTTTACCTTGTTGATGTTTTCAATGGACAAATCTTTGTATATTTAAGAAGAATATGATGAAATAGGGATGAGAGTGAGTGAGGTCATTAAAAATATTTTTTCATCAATTATGATGGCATAATTGTACAAATAAGGAAAAAAGGAAGAAATAAATTTCAAAATCAAGGAGAAAGGTGAGAAAAAACAAAGAGATAATGTTTTCACTCATTTACAATGTATGCTAAGAAGTACCAATTTTCTTCTGAGAGTATGTATGAAGAGTTTTTTTTATATTTTTTATTGAGAGTTAGTGAAACTCTTGGCATTGTGCCTAAAATGATAGGGACAATGTGTTCCTTGGCTTCTGGCCTAAAAATTTGCAATCAAATTTTTTTTATAGTGAGTATATTTTTCACCGTAGTTTTTCCTATCTTATTTTTTTCATGTAAATGTAGTTTTTCCTATCTTGGTTTTTGAAGCCAAATTGTTTAGTTTTTATTTGTATTAATTCATCCCTCCTTTCAATGCCTAGTAGTTCTTAACAAAATTATCAATGTGGATAAATGTAGAGAATACTCTAGAATTGTCCTGGTAGTCAACCTCACTATCAACAAACAAAAAATTTCATCTCAAATCTCTAAACTTTTGTTGACTTGAAATTAAGATAGTGCAACATTCATAGAACATACATTCAATAGCACCAAAAATGAAAGTCACAAATCTTCTTCTGCATAGAAATGCATATTATTCTCCCATAAGGACTTTAGATACTCTTTTGTGTATATATCATCTTGACATAATTATCACCTTCTAAATATACAATATACTGACTTATTATCACCACTAGTCATCAAAACAACAACTTAAAATACTCTTTCCTAGACATCAACCTTCAAATACTCTTCTATATATATTTGAGATTCCCATAAACATGCACATGTCAAAAATGAATACTTCTATCACAAGTTTTTGTGCATTTGACACAATACTAAACTTATGAAACTCTTCATCAAGTCGATGCCAATGCAAACAATATGTTGACATCAACAATAACAATTAACACAATGCTAACAAAAACACCAACTAAAACCTAATTTGAGACACTTCACAAGCATTATATATGGAAGTCCTCTCAACCACAATACCGGAAACATGAATACAAAGAAATGTAGACCATTCTACAAACTATCCTTACAGATAGCGAGAGTATCAACAAACTTCAATTATCAACCATATCAACTACAATTTTGATGACCTCAAACCATAAGAGTGCAACATCAACAAAACATAACTGTTATATACAAAACCATAAGACTTGACCAACAAATGAGGAGGACCACAAAGAATTCTTCCATACTAACTTTAATTACTCTTTTTGCATATTTCATCTTCTAACAATGTAGCATTTTAGAAACATCAAATTCTCACATAGGAGCAACACTAGAAACCATAAAAATATCTACACATACATTTCCAATACTTTCAACCCTTTAGTTGAACTTACTCAAATTTTCCCTAGTTGGATAAGGAAATATCAACTTCTTCTCCACTTCTAGTGCATCTCTTCCTACAAATCTATTTGTGATATGCTAGTCATTTCCTTAAAGTAGACATTGGTACTATCCTTTTCTTTTGCATTTTCTATGCTAGGAATTTGGTGGATTTGAACATTTCTAAACCAATTCTAGTTGAGATTGTACCAAGGCTAAGTGAGCTACCTCGGAGATAGATTTTGTACTTTGAATCTATCCCTTTTTAAATCAAACATTGTTTTTCTATAGGGAATTTGGTTTCATTGTCTCCATGTAGTTATTGTACCCATTTTCGCAGTTTGTGATGTTCAAACTCTTCTGGGGCCCATTTCATTAGTTTGTGTTGTTTATGCGCTTGTGGCACCTCCCACAACGCCTTCTAGCATTCTCTCAAACTCTAGCATGATTTTGTCCATGGTCCCTAACTCTCTATCCCTAGACTATCAAGCTTTGCCTCAAGATTCATTGGCTTGCCTAGTTGACTCGACTAATGCTTCCTCCGACACTTCTCCTTTAACTTCTCCTAAAAAAGATCTTTCTTCTTAGATTGTTGTTTTCTACAAGAAATCAGATCAATCCCTAAATAGTTTGACCATTCTATTAGATCTTCTTTTCGTGCCCAACTCTATAGCTTAGTTTTTGAGTCCTCATTTGTTAGTGATTTCGATTTGCATCAACATTGTTGTCTTTTTTGGGGGGGTTTCTTTTCTAGTAATGTTTGTTCTTAATATATAATGGCTTGGGGCTCTTCTAAGCTTACTTTTATCAAAAACAATTTTGTAAAAATGAAATACAATAAAATTTTCATATTTCATTCATTTATATTATTTTAAATTAAAAAAAATTTATGTTATTTCTATTTGCTTTAACTTACAATATTGATTTGAGTTGGCTACTTCCTCTATAAAAGGATGATAAAATTAAAAATTTTAACATTTATTACACTATTTTTTACTATATTTAGATCACTTAGACTATGAAAGTGTCCATTTTACTAACATTAATTAGTAAAATAAGTTTTCATAATCTCACTATTACAAAATGTAGAACTTTGCATGTTTTTTCTTCTGAAAGCACTTTGTAGACATGCTAAATAAGTTTCCATAATCTCATTATCACACTAAAATTCATCCATCAATTCTTATTGTAAAATCTTATTATCCAAAAAAATCATGTCTACTATAGTTTCCAAACTTTGACTATGTCATGTGATGCATCCTAATACTTATTTATTAAAGTCCAAACATTCTACATGCTGAAACCAATCTATACATGAAAATAATTAGATTGAAAATATAAGATATTTATTCAACATACCTATATCATTATCAAGCAACTTTCAATATCAACATAAACCAATTGAACGCAATGTAATTTTAACACTATTTACAAATTCACAGCAATTCATTATATTTCCCTTTTAATATTGCGTGTATATACCATGATTAGCATATTCTAAACTCTCGACACAAACCTGGAATTTCTCTTCTATTAAAATGGAGCAACAACATACTATTTAAATATTAAAACATTCATCACTTTTTTTTTTTAAACAACATTCTAATTTACGTTATTAATTTGTTTTATATAAAGTAAACGCTACAAAATAAGCTCCTTCAAGAACGTCGAATAAGTGTTGTAAGTGACAGAGGACTGTGTGCGTGCATTCCACCATACGTTTAATTTTCTACGATCATAAAGAAGAAGAATACTGCAATCAATAATTGTTTGAGATTTGTCATCGTTGTAGAAACCAAAAAAGAAATTGAAGACAGTACACAACAAAGTTAGTGCAAAATCTAAGCAAATATGCCAACAGCAATTTTTAAATGAGCTAAAATTGAAATTTCTTAATTTTTCGAAAAAAATAATTAGATTTCACAAAGATTTTATAGAATAAAGTATACTATTTTAATAGATTATATATTTAAATGAGAAGTCAATTTCAATAAAGTTATTATGAATAGACAGATTTAATCTATCAATGTCATTCAAAATCTAACTATCCTAGAATGATACAACTAAAGAATATATATAAAATTAACTGTCACATAAACTGATGAATTGATTGCAAACTTTTAACACGTATTGTTTGAATTCTACAAGTTTTTGTAAGGAAATAGCAATATAATAAATCATATTCTTTGAGTTTGAATATAAATAATATTTGTGTCAAAGTTAGATGAAGTTTCATTAATTTTTTTAATGTTTTACATTTAATGTTTTAAATATTGTATTTATTTTTAATTGTTTCTTCAGCTATATTACAATGATGATAATAGTTTTTAATAAATATAAAATTAAATATTGTGTGTTTATTTAATTATTTTCTTCTTCTAAATTATTATGATGATAGTATATTGTTTTTGAAAAGAATTAAATTAACATTCTTTTTTACATTCAATTTTTTAAATTTTTTATTCTTATAATAAATTATTTAATATACAAAATAATTAAAGTTCTATTAAGAGTCAAAATGTGGTCATTTGGAAGTATCATCTTAAACATATTCTGTATTGCCCTATTATCCCTACCCTTTGATAACGAAAAAAATTGTACAATTAGAACAATAGTTATGCTCAAATGTCCTAATACTCATGCACTATTGATATTAATAAATTTGCATAATTGATCTTTCCGTGGCTATTGGTCATCTAGATGATTTTTAAGTGGACGTCTAGTGAAGATTTTGTACAATTTATTTAATAATTATGCACAAATACCCCAACAATAATATCTTATTGATATCAATATAATTGCATATTTGATTTTGAGTAACTATTAATCCACTAAACTTTTTCTATAGTAAAATCTGATTAATAGTAACTTAATAATTGACACATAAAAGTGCAGTGCTATAATATCATTATAGTATATGATTTTCCTTTCTCATGATTGTTGTGTATCCCATTTATATAAATTTACGAAAAGCCAACTTTTCTGACAAGTTATGTATAAAGAGTGAATTAACTAACTTCATGCTGATAATTCAAAAGTGGAATGGTATTATTTGTATTGTCACTGAGTAAGAAAATCACAACACGGAATTACTGAGCACCAAGAATTTTTAATGGCTGGCTTTTTTTCTAATATCACACCAGTCAAATGACAGCAAAAAGTGAAGACCCATTTGTTATCTAGATGCTGGATTTGGTTGAGGCTTTTCTTATACATTGACCTAATTTTTGGACTAAACGTATATTTCACAATAAAGCAATGGATGTATGCAGAGGACAAAAGAAATAATATTAACATGGAAATGAGTCATTAATCTTTTACCTTGTGGTGAGAACGTTTTATGCAGTCATTTTCTGGACGCGGCGAATGGAGTTAAAACAATAACATTATTGTTTTCTTAGTGGAAGTGGAAGCAATAATGGTGACTACAAGGCCATAGTTGTGCTCCATCTTCACGCACTTTGTAGCTATAATGGACCGAATGACAGACAATGATAAGACATATGGCTGAAAATGGCAGAATGGAATGTTATCAGAAAATATGGGTTTCTTTCAGTACATCTTAAAAACTTCAATTTCGTTATATTATTTCAATATCTTGATGACTCAAGATGATGAATCAATATCATATTATGCTAATACACTTGTCATTTCTGATTTAGAATTTTAAACTATAGCAAATTAAGCAATTCATTATGTGGTTTGTCAAAGTGCGTATTTCTATATCTGGTCAGAAAAATTAATGGGGTCATTCAACGTGATTTAAGGGAGAATTTTATACGTTCATGGAAAGCTAAGTTCATATTCTCTTCTTGTCACATTAAGAATTTTCAATAGTTTAATTTGTGTTGGCTCTACTCTTGTGGCCCTCAAGCTGATTAATAGAAATAAATACAATTGAGGATTTTAGGTTGAATGTGTATTGACATAAATTATACTTTAAGAAGAATCTATCTAATTTCTTTGGTATATGACTAAACCTCAGCTTCTTAGTGTTCAAGTATATACTCCATTTTTCAGTTCAATTTCTAAAAGATTACTAGACATAACCTATTTTTTAAAATCATTATATGTTTTCAATTTTTTCTAGATATCCTCTCATTTTTCTAAGAGAAGTATAATTGCATTGAAATATTTATAGTCACAAAAGTGTGCAATCTTGCTTTGGATATGCCCCACAAGAAACCTTGTGAAACATTGAGACAACCCTTCCAAGTGTGGGACTTGCTAATGTGAGGCTAAATCTTTGAAGAAGGCCATATTCCTTTCAATCAGAATCCACCTAAAATAATCTTTGAGGGAAAAGGGAGAAGGATATGCAGAAAGGGAAATGCAGTGATGGGCCAGATGAAAACAGTGGTTGTTCCCTGTGTCTATGACTGCACATAACACAAATAAGACACCCAAATATGCACAAATCTCAACTTTGGTCTACCTTGCAAGGAATCATATGCAAGTTAGAAATAATGAAATAGTGCAAGGGAGATATTTTTCATGGTGCAACATCCATGAGTACAATAGCACAACAAACAAACAAACAAGGGAAACATATAAGAGAAACAATCTATACAAAACAAGAAAATGCACAATATATCAAAGTGGCAAGGTAAGGTAAAACAAGGATTTCTATTATGTGTGACAAAAGGAAATTACAGTTGGAGAGCCAAAATGACTTGAAGGAACTAGAGAAGAACCCCTAAAAATATTTACAAATTTACCTTTATAGATCATGCATAACTTTGATCAATCATTGAGTATAAACCCTAACAAAGGTTAAGATATAGAAGGTGTAGATACGTAAAAAACCATTTTATTAATTAAATTTATTTTAATTAATAAATCTTGATGACATTATAATTATTTAATTAATTATTGTTTAAATAATTAATTAATTATTATTGTCATTATTCCCTCCCCTTTTAATTAAATTTATTTAACTAAAAAAATTTGACTAAAATATTTAAATCTAATTTAAACCCCCCGTTTTTTAATAAAATATTTATTCAAATCCCTCAAAATCCCTAATATTACTTTAAAAAACTAGATTAATGTAAATTAATCTAAAACCTATCTAAATCCTAACCTCTACCCATCACATCAACTTGCTAATCCTAATCACTCTCCTAACCTCACTTAGGAGGTCATTCCTAACCCTTTTTAGCCTTAATGGGTTTCTTCCTAAGGAAGTCAACCAAGAGCATTAAATGTCTCTTACACCCTCTTACTCACACCCAATCCGCTTTCTTACATCCTTGTCCCCTTCACTCTTTCAAAGTGTTGCTCACACATGTGTGATCAACCTTGATCCGTTCAACCTTAAATGCCTATCTTATCTCTCTTGACCCTTCCTACTAAACCCTAACCCTTCCTCCTAAACCCTAACCCTTCTTCCAAACCCTAACCCTTCCTCCAAAACTGATGTAGGGGCATCCAAGGTAAAGGTAGGGCATTCTTTGTCCTCGATGAAACTACATGGAGTGTTAGTTTTTTGGCCAGTGTTACTCAGTTGTAGCCTTGACCGACGGTCTCGATCATTGAAGGAAGCTCGGTCACTGAAGGAACTTGGCAGTATCTGGCGCTTGGTGAAATTGTTACTCAGTCATACCTATGGTGCTCGGTCGACATAGGTGCTTAGCGATGCCTGACTTGCTCGGTTAATTTACTGTCGCTTGGTAGTTTTGGTTTACGGATTGGAGTTCTGTTTGATTTGTTAAGCTGACTTGGTGAATTTATTGTTGGTAGCCATTGCTATGGGCCAACATACTGAATTAAATGTTTATATACATTTGTAAGCCAACTTGTATGGCATTTAATTATTTGTTTTGGGGAGTTAAAGGTTTCATCTTTCTGACTTGTGGCTAATGATTAGTATTTAAGGAGTGCTTAGGTAGATGTTTAGGAGAGAAGGACAACTTAGGAGATTTGGGATATCAGATGAGAATCTTGAGAGCTGGAGTTGGCAAAGTTATGGAAAAGTTCTCGATGAGCTTGCAGATCAGATTGTAATCCGATAGTTGTTTGTAATAGAGCTAGGGGTTTACATACTTGGAGACAAGGAGATTGATTGGAGGCTTGCGAGCTCAAGTTTAGATCTGCCTTAGGGTTTCCATCATCTTATGATTATCTTCAGAGCTGAACTAGCTGAGGTTCTATTGGATCTGGTTGTGGATCTTGTAGAATTGTTTTCTGATTGTAACTGGCTCTAACCTGGAAGGCCTTATAGTCGGGCATGTTAATGAAAATTAGTATTAAACAATTACTTTGTGTTGCATTGTTGAGTATTCCATTGTGTAATTCTATTGGCTACAAGGTTTGGACTATCCTTCATTGGATCCACCATCCTTGACTGCATCAAGTGGTATCAGAACCAGGTTGATCTTGTTGAAGCAGAAGGTTGACCTAGCAAGGTTGATCTTGTGAAGTTGATCTTGTTCACAAAGAGATTGTGGACAATCTGGATTGCAGATTTGAAGCACTAAACTTTTGGAATTGTGCCCTAGTTATTTGCAAGATTGTAGGTTGAGATATGACTTGTTTACAACTTGGAAATTGTCACAAGGTGGTCAGTGAGGGTTTGTTGCAGAGGGTTTCTCTTATCTTTAAGGATGCCTCTGAAAAGATTGGACCCTAGAGTTATTTCTGATCTTTGTGATACTGTTGAATCCCGGATCACAGAGAAGGTGAAATCAGATTTGAGATCTGAGATGGAATTGATGAAGAATGATATGATTGCCGAGATCATGAGAACTGTTACTGGTATACCTCAGAATGTTGGTACTGAGGATGGCTATGAAGAAGCTACCGAAGAATTTGAAACTGCTAGATCTAGTGGTGATGACCAGAGGAATAGATTTGGTGAAGATAGAACTGCTCAGTTACCTAGATCTTCTACTTGATTTAGTAATTACCAAAGGGATGTTTATACTTTGTCTGGTACTTTGAAGCTCGACAATCTGATTGATTGGATTGGTGAACTTGAAGATTTCTTTGAGCTGGAAGAAATTGAAGATCCTCTTTGGGTGAGGTTAGCATAGAAAAAGTTGAAAGGACATGCTACTCTTTGGCAGAAAGAACTACAAAGAGACCGAGAAGATGAAGGTGAAACAAAGATCAATCGGTGGAGATTGATGGTGACTAAGTTGAAAGCTAAGTTCATACTGGCTGACTATGAGCTTGAATTGTTTAAGAAGTTGCAGAATCTAAAATAGAAGGATTTTTCTATTGAAGATTATACCGAGGAGTTCTACAAACTTACTATTCAGTCTGGACACCGAGAGCTTGGTAAGGAAAAGGTAGCTCGGTATGTGAATGGTCTGAGATTCAATATTCAAGATGAGCTTGGTATGTTGAAGATTGATTCTTTTGAAGATGCTTATCACTATGCTCTAAAGGTAGAATATAAGTTGAAGAGGAAACAACCTAGTAACTCTCGAGGGAAAGAAAAGGTTGATCACTCGGTGAAGGATAAGCCGCTTGATGTAGAAAATGAACAAAAACCTGTAGAACCAAAGAAGAAGACAAGTAGATTTATCTTTAGGGGTACTTTCTATAACTGTGGAGAGGAAGGACACCATTCTTTTGACTGTACATAGAAGAAGGTTGACCAAGGAACTGTTATGATGAATGAGAACATTCAGAATGAACCTAAATCAAAGAACTTGCTGCTTTGGCAAACATTTCTTGGTACAAAGGATGAACCTTGTTAGAGGAGTAACTTGTTTAGGACCAAGTGCAAGACTGAAGGTAAAATTTGTAATATTATTGTTGATAGTCGTAGTACTGATAACCTTGTTGCTGAGGACCTAGTTCAGAAACTTGGTTTGAGTAGAATGAAGCATCCTAGTCCATATAGGATTGGCTAGTTACAAGATGTTCATGCTTTGGAAGTTAGAGAACAATGCTTCATTGATGTTCAGATTGGCCAGTACAAGGATCTTGTGTTATGTGACATTGTGAAGATGAATAGTTGCGATATATTGCTTAGTAGACCTTGGCAATATGATTGCAGAGATATTTATGACTATGTCTGAAATGTGTTTACTATGGAGAAGGATGATAGGAAGTTTTCACTAATGCCTTTGATGGATACAACACTCAGTAGGAGAAGCTTAGGTATTGGTAGCCGAGTAGAGATTGTGGATCTAGAGAAAATGAATGATCAATATGGAGAACCGACCTATACATTGTCAAGAAAAGACTTGAAGAGATAGAGGATTTACTGAAGTGGAAGAATTTGCAAGCAGAAAAGGTGGAGGACTTGAATGTGAAGAACTAGTTCAAGATTTATGTGCTGAATCCTGGAATATGTTATTCTCACATATGAACATCTTTTGGAACCTGGGGTGTTTGACGTAGGGGCATCCAAGGTTAAGGCAGGGCATTCTTTGTCCTCAGTGAAACTGCATGGAGTGTTAGTATTTTGGCTAGTGTTACTCAGTTGCACCCTTGCCCGATGGTCTCTGTCATTGAAGGAAGCTCAGTCACTAAAGCAACTTGGCAGTCTTTGGCACTTGGTGAAATTGTTACTCGGTCATGGGGTAAAAGTACAAAGCCGTGTCACACTTTTATAAAGGAAAAGGTCAACAACACACAAAATTTTTAACTTTAATGAAATAAAAATGGCATTTATGTTTAAAATTTGGAGATGATGTAAACTAATGAAATGTGTAAAAGTGGATGAAGTTTATGGCTATAATTTTTTTAATTTTTTTTGAGCAATAATTCACATAGTTTTTAAATTCTTTAAGTCCATTTTTTACTTGCTGAAAAATGCTAAAAAATGAGGGTCTTGTCCGCACCAAAAAAGTATATGCAAATAATCTCTTTTTCCTTTGATTTCAAAATATGTCATAGATAAAATGTATAGCTAGTGCAGAAAAGAAGAAAAATTAGTTTTCAATGTATATTTTCTCTGTTATAACTACTCAAAGTCGAACATACCTGAAATCGACAGTTTTCATCTCGCGCCAAATTTCCCCTATCAAATCTACACCATTCAGAAAATAAATTACACACTCTTGAAGATAACTCTCTCCTCTAGTGTTAAATATAAATTTTCAATTTTTTTGATAAGGTTTACTATTTTTTTCTATTTTTGAAGCATCTTGTTCTCGAATGTTAAAATACCTACTTGTAGTATTTTGAAATTATAATATATTAGATCTAATTAAAATACTATAAAAAGTATATGATGATAATCTTGACTCTATGCTCTAAAAAAGGGTATTTTTATATTTGTAAAAAAATATCATTAAAAAGAGTAAGAGTTATTGAAACGTCACTTTTCTGAAATAATTTTATTTCTTTAGTAATTGTTATAAAACATGCATTTAATAGTTATTTCTAATTGGAAAAGGTGAAGAACTTATCTAACTTAGCTAGAATGAATCTAGCTAGACCATATGTTTGACAAAAAATAATTTTAGTTAGAAATACTCAAATTCAGCTACGCTGATAAGTTGTCCTGAAACGTGACACAACTTTGTGCTTTTACCCCATGCCTATCGTGATCGATTGACAATGATGCTAGGTGATGCCTGGCGTGCTCGGTTAATTTACTGTCACTCAGTAGTTTTGGTTTACCGACTGGAGTTTTGTATATTTTTTGAGCCAAATTGGTGAATTTATTGTTGGTAGCCATTGCTATGGGCTAACATGCTGAATTAAATGTTTGTATACATTTGTAAGCTGGCTTGTATGCATTTAATTATTTTTTCTAAGGAGTTAAGGGTTTCATCTTGCTGAATTGTGGCTGATGATTAGTATTTAAGGAGTGCTTGGGTAGATGTTTAGGAGATCTTAGTAGGTTTGGGATATCAGATGAGAAGCTTGAGAGCTGAAGTTGGTGAAGTTGTGGAATAGTTCTTGATGAGCTTGCAGATCAGATTGTAATCTGATAGTTGTTTGTAGTAGAGCTAGGGGTTTTCATACTTGGAGACAAGGATATTTTTTGGAGGCTTGCGAGCTCAAGTTTAGATCTTCCTTAGGGTTTCCATCAGCTTCTGATTGTCTTCAAAGCTGAACTAGTCAAGGTTATATTGGATCTGGTTGTGGATCTTGCAGAATTGTTTTCTGATTGTAACTAGCCCTAACCCGGAAGGCCTTATAGTTGGGCATGTTAATGAAAATTAGTGTTAAACAATTACTTTGTGTTGCATCGTTGAGTATTCAACTATGTAATTCTGTTGGCTGCAAGGTTTGGACTATCCTTCATTGGATCCACCATCTTTGACTGCATCAAAAAATCTATAAATAGAGGCCTCCTCTATGAGAAAATGGTCTTCAAATCTTCAATCTATTTCATTTTTATTATGCTCATTAAGTCTTATATTTCATTAGCATGTTAGCATTGTTAGTTTTCCATCCTTGTTTTGAGTTCTTAAATCATCATAGCATAGCTTAATGGATAAATATTAGTTTATTTTAAGCTTTTCACTTCATTTTCAATAAAAATATATCCATGCTTAAGGTATAATGAATCCTACATCTCATCTATAGCTTAGAATCTCATTTTCATCCATTGCATCCATCTAAATCATAGGGGCAAAACTAGTTCCTCATACTAGGGTTTGTTCCATTTTGGGATCTCCATGGCTTGTATTTGTCTTGAATCATCTTATAAGTGCATTGAGGATACCCTCATTGTTCTTGGAGAGCACATCCAAATTCTCCTCAAATGAGAAAATCAAACAGGGCTTAGGTGCTCCTATTTTGGCTCTATCAGAGGTGGTGTTCATGAAAGATTTACGATATGACTTGTATGCTAGATTAGAACTAATGTTTGACTATCTACACATGCTCTTGATAGGTTAGGTTCACAACATTCACATTTTGGCATGCCTGGTGGGAAACCCACCATGAATTTCTACTCCGTTTCAAGGGGTTTTTTATCAAAAATTTCAAAAATTTCTTGAAAACTTGTGCCTCCCAGTGAGAATCCTAGTACTAGTAAACAAGTTTAGGCATGTTTAATCATATTGGAACCCCTTTATACTCATACTATGCATGTTACTAACTCGTAGGGGACTTATGTATCTTATTTTTGGCCTTCCACATCTTCAATTTGGGCATGTTTGCTCGTATGGTGACCCTTTTATACTCATATGGTGCATGGTATTGACTCAAACAAGTTTTCATCTCAAAATATCCTTGTTTTTTAACTCATATGGGAAAAAAAGGGAACTTCTAGGGCCTTAAGCCTTGATTTTTTTGGTTTTTCATGTTCATTTGGGCTCCATCTTGTCCCTAACCTTCCATTTTGTAGGTTCTTACTTTATTTGTGTAGGTCATTTTGTGAAAAAGGATTTCTTGCGAAGGTCATCAAGGTCCTAAAATATACTAACACCTTTTGTTTTTTGATGAACTATACAACCTTCATTTAGGGTTTAAAATGAATCACACCCAATCTTGGATGCCAAAGCTAAAACAATCTTCATATCTTCATTTGGGCTTAAAAAAAATCAAATCCACTCTTGAGTTCCTAAAAGGAAAGAACAATCAAACACAGACTCACTTTAGGGTTTTAAAAAAATCACATCCAACCTTGAATTCTTGAAGGTAAAAGGATCTCAAAGTGCAATCTTCACATTTACTTTTGGTCCTATGAAGAACCCTAAACCAATCTTGAGTGCCTAAAAGGAATGAACAAAGAAAACCAAAAACATCCCAACTTTTTGGGCTTAAAATCAATCAAAACCTAATCTTGAGTGTCTAAAAAGGAATGAAAAAAGCAATCAAAACATCTAAACTTATTTGGGCTTAAGATCAATCAAACCCAATCTTGAATGTATAAAAAATAATGAACAAATCAATGAAAACATTTCCTTTGGGCTTTAAGTAATAACCAAATCAAATCTGGAATGCATAAGGTCAATTGAAGAAACTCAAAATAATAAAACTTCATTTGAGTTTAAAAGGAACCAAATTCAATCTTGAGTGGTTAAGGGATAAAACACTTGCAAAATTTTCCAAGTTCCCAACAAATCCAAAAGCTTTTGTTTCAAACAAAATTGAACCTTTCATCCGAACCATGAGTGTTTGAAAGTTTTAGAATACATAACACTTAGTCTAAAATAGGTTCCAAATTAGAATGTACTCTCTACAGTGTGTTTGAAGGAGTGTTTCTCAACACTTTCTTAAGAATCTTTTCCTATTTATTGAAAAACCATTAAAATATAAGTTATTAAAGTGAAATCCATACCATTTTGTCATGCCTCCACAAAACTTGGGTGAAGATAAGGGTTGGATTGGTCACTTGACTCTAGCGAGGCCTATCTAGAGAGAAAAGTGCTTCATCTTTGGAGACTGACCTCAATAGTGGTAATTCCCTAATTGGTATATAAACAAAGTGCTGAGTAAAATCTCACTTCATCCCCTTAAGCTTGGGCAATGTGTGTTCATGGTAGCCCAAGGTAGGTGAATGTCCCTATGATTTTGACATGGTCAACTAGGATCTTAAGTGAGTCACGCATGTACAAATCAATTGGGAGGATGCCACAAACTTTACTAGACACCTATAAATCAGAGGCCAACCCAATCTACCCCTGAAGGTTTTCTAATCTTTGTGTAAGGAGAATACTAATCTGCCCAAGACACACATCAATTTTTTCCATCCTTGAGCGCTTGGAACTAGATAATACAACATCATGATGGGAGCCATTGTGTGCTTGGTGGTGGTTGTATTCTCTATTAGCTATTAGATGTGTGCCTAAGTCAATGAGAAAAGGTTTTTTAATCATACCAATTCCTTAGGACTATAGCATTGCATGTGCGTGTCTTCAAAGTTATAGAATCAGTGAAAAACATTTGGTGAACATACACATTTTGAAAGCATTGTCATTCCCACTATCACCATTTCTTGCATACCGCAAAGTTGCCTTGTCCCTTTTTGGGATTGTCTTGAAAACACTTGACTATTATCTTTTTATTCTGGGACCTTTTCTATGAGAGAAGAATCAAACTAAAAGCCCAAATTGATCATATTTACTCAAAAAAAAATATCTTTGGACCTAAAAGTTCCTCTTAAAATATTTTTTCTCAGAAAAATTTATCAACCCAATCCAAGAATTATTCTTTCAAGATATGACCAATTCAACAAAACATAAGAAATTCAAGTTGCCAAATTGTTGCATCTATCAAGAGAAGAAAGTTGTGTAGAAAGAGAACTCAAAGACCATCAATCTTCCCCAACTTCAATCCAAAAAGAAGACAAGTATCAAGAGAAATTAGATAATGTGGGCTACAACATAAGAGTCAAACAATTTTTAGCCCGTTTCCAAGTCAATCACCACTTTGTTATCTTAGAAAGTGAAGACTAGTTGGCTTATCACACACCCACATTCTTTTAGAATCTCATGAAATTGTCTCGGTACCCTTTCATCCTTGCATCTTAGATCATCCCTTTAGTTTCATTTTCCATCATCCCCTTAGAATAACCTCATTTAGTCAAACCCACCATCCTTAATCTAAAAATCCAAGAAAAATCCAAAAGTCCAAATCCTAAATCCTAAAATAAAACTATCCAAATCATCCACTTAGTGTCACATCCTTTGAGTTTCTTAATTATCATCCTAAATGAAAATCATTTGAGCTCCACGCTTCAACTAAGCATTGTCTAGGTAGGCCTCATATTTTTTATCTAGAGATTAGGATGCACAAACAAGGATCCCATCCTCCAAAGATCACAAGTCTATCCTAGGTTGACAATCCCACCCACATTGATCCTAGATCAAGAAGTAACAAATCATTTTAAAAATTAGTAAATCCTTGAATCCCTAAGAAAAATATCCATCATCCTAATCCAATCAGCATCCAAACATCCTTTAGTTCATCCAAGATTCATCCTAAGTCATGCATCTATGATTAGGTTTTCACAGGCTTATCCTATCCATCATCCTTAAATTTTCCTTAGAAGCATCTTGCATCCATCCACCACTGCATCTTCATCTTAGTACTATCATTTCATGCCTTTCAAGATATGATCCAATAAGAGAAAGAATATGGATCATAATTTTGTCACTAGATCAAACAACCCTAATGATCCTAACAACACAATGTGGACATACGATCCACAACCCCCAAAAGTTGAGAATGTGTAGAAAGATCCAACTAGGACACCTACAAAATTTTCCATGGAAGCATTCATGAGCCATCATGGACATGCACAAATGGTTAGTATAATCATAAACCAAAATCATCTTGCCATTTTGGAAAACTACACACAAGAGGGTACTCCCATTCCGCCACACCTCCAACCTTCTAGTCCCTCAAAACCCATACACATTCCTACTAATGCATATTCTCCCATTGTCCAAAAAATAATTGACCCCATCTTGCAAATATCCTAGGTAGCCTCACGTATCCCCCATCTCTTGCAATCAAGTTCCACAAGCCCCACAGTGCATACAATGGCACAATCCAATCATTTTTTCTGTCACAGGAGCATCACCCCCACCTATAACATCTCAAGCCACAACTCAGGCATAGAGATGCACACAAACACAACCTCTAGCTCCAACATAAACTACCACACAAGTACTGCCTCCACCTTTCATGATCCAAGCCTCCTCATTAGCATCATTCTTCCAAGGGGCAACACAAGCGCTTCCCTATTTTACTCAGCAAGATTCCACATTAGCACCATTATTCTAGGGGGAAATGCAAGCACCTACTCCCACTACTAAGAAATATTTGACCCAAACATTTGTTCCACCCATTAGCTAAATTCTACACACATTCCTCTTCCACCTTTCATCACCAACACACAAGCCCAACAAGTTTCTTTCACAATATGAATGCCCTTTATGGGATATCAAAACCCACTATCCACATCACAAAATTCCACCATCACTACCGCATTCTCAAGTTCATCTACATCAAAACCTATAGCAAGAACAAGCTCTTGTTGGGGCCTCACCCAAGAAAAAATGCATGCCCTAGGGATACAAACACAATCACATATATCCAATCCCACAAACCCACAAGAATTATTCCCTGTCGCAACATAACCACCAACACAACCTCCTCCTACTGCATCTTTCCCACATTCACTAACTATCTACCCATGCCACCCACCACTTATCAAATCGTACCACCACCACAACAAAAATGTTATTCTCATCTCGCCATCTACCTCGCACAACCACCTCCTACCACCAGCTTCCAAAAAATTGCTCCACTGCTTAGAAATGTAGGAATGCATCCAACTTACATCTTCCATTCACAACACCAATCCTACCAGGAAGCTACACCATTCCACCAACCCCCTTCCATAGTATAAGTACTTCTTAGCACAAAAGTAATATCCCATCATCCCCCAGCAGCAACAACAAAGACCATATCCTGAACAATAGTACACTTCCACAGCCCAAGGTAAAAGCACAAAGTTGTGTCATGTGTCAAGATAACTTATCAACACAACTAAATTTGAGTATTTCTAACTAAAATTATTTTTTGTCAAATATATGGTCTAGCTAGATCCATTCTAGCTCAGTTAGATAAGTGCTTTAACTTTTCCAATTGGAAATATCTATTAAATGCATGTTTTATACCAATTACTAAAGAAATAAAATTATTTCAAAAAAGAGATGTTTCAATAACTCCTAGGATTTTTAATTATATTTTTTTACAAATATTAAAATACCATTTTTTAGAGCACAGACTCAAGATTATCATGATATAATTTTTATAGTATTCTAATTAGATCTAATAAATTATAATTTCAAAATACTGCAAGTAGGTATTTTAACATTCAAGAACAAGTTGCTTCAAAAATAGAAAATAATAGTAAATCTTATAAAAAAATTGAAATATTATATTTAACACTAGAGGAGAGACTTCTCTTCAAGAATGTGTATTTTTTTTTCTGAATGGTGTAGATTTGATAGGGGAAATTTGGTGGGAGACGAAAATAATCAATTTTAGGTATGTTCGACTTTGAGTAGTTATAATAGACAAAATATGCATTAAAAACTAATTTATCTTCTTTTTTGCACTAGCTATACATTTCATCTATAACATATTTTGAAATCAAAGGAATAAAGGATTATTTGCATATACTTTTTTGGTGGGAACAAGACCCTCTTTTTTTTGCATTTTTTAGCAAGTAAAAAATGGACTTCAAAAATTAAAAAACTATGTGAATTCTTGTTCAATTTTTTAAAAAAAAATTATAGGCATAAACTTGATCCACTTTTACACATTTTATTAGTTTACATCATCTACAAATTCTAAACATAAATGCTATTTTTATGTTGTTAAAGTTAAAAAGGTTGTGTGTTGTTGACCTTTTCCTTTATAAAAGTGTGACACAACTTTGTACTTTTACCCCCCAGCAATAGTATCTTCCCTAGCATCCATTTCCAAATCCATTCTAGTCTACCTATCTAGCTTGGCAATATCCTTATCCAATCCCACAATAACCCCCTCAGAACCATCCATACTCACCTGCGCCATCAGATCCTTTCCCAATGGGAGTTTCCACCCTGATGCCTATCAATGGAGAATGTGAAGAAATAAAGAATGCTCTCAAGGAGCTTAGAGCCAGAACAAATAGGAAGGATTTCAAATTTGAAGACCTATCTATCCCTATCCTTTCGATAGATCTATCATAACAGTCCCCTTCCCCGAGCATTCAAAGACTCCCAAATTTGACAAATATCAGGCGAAGGGAGATCCAATCAGCGATGTCAAATAATTTTACATGGCATGCCAAGAGGTTTCATACAACGATAATTTCCCCATGCACCTCTTCCCCAAGAGCTTGGGAGGGACTACTATCAAGTGGTTGTACATAATACCCTATGAGTCAATCACAACATTTGCATAACTTTTTTCAGAAGTTTGCAGCACAATACGCCCATTATGTCAAAAAAAATTTCTCTCTTAAACCTATGCAATTCAAAATGAAAGGGAAGTGAGAGCCTGGATTATTACTTGAAAAGATGGTAAAAACCCACCATGAGGTTGTCATATCAAGAGCCAGAGAAACATCTCACCAAGTTCTTCATCAATAACCTACAACCAATTTTATCCTGGATTTCATGAGAATGAATTTCATACAAACCTACCAGGACATCAAAGGAAAATGGATAGACATAAAAGGATTCCTTTTAGATGATGGTACCATCAAGCACTACAAAGAAGACTCACATGACAAACCCAGTAATGACCAGACTCGTTATTGGGATAATAACAAAAATGTTGTCACAGATAGAGCTTCTGATAGAAAACATGTTCAAATTGTTGTGGTTTGTCCTACACCTAATCTTGCATATCAACAACAACCACCAATAAACTAATTTCCCATGCAGCATTATCAAAACCAAGAAAACCAATCAAATGCCATATTAGTCATAAAAGGTCAGAACAAGCCTCGAGTCTAGAATAATCAAAGACCCACTTTCACCCCTCTTAGTGAACCATTGTATGTGATCTTCCATCAAAGGGCTAAGGCCAACCTAATTGTCTACCCTCAAAATCAACCATTCAATGATACAACTCCCAAGCCAGTGTGGTACAAAGAGAATGAGTATTGTGACTATCACTGTGTCAATGGACACGCCACCATCACGTGCATGAAACTCAAGCACTATATCCAAGATCTCATTGGAAGGAGGGAGATCCAAGTAGACACACCAAGCCAACCTTCTTCTAATGCCAATTTTTAAATCTATCAAAATGTGTTTCCTCAACAAAACTCTAGGAAGAACCAAGACAATACCAATCCACCACCCCAGAACCCAAGAAAAGACAAACAAGTAGACCATGCTGATAGAAAAGACTACACTACTTCCCACATCAATTTCGACAATTTTGTTGGATACATATCCCAAGTCGAACCACTATGAATGTCATCCATATTAAAGAAGTAGATAGTTAGTGTGTAGTCACCACATAAAGAGGCCAGATATTTGTCATCGATGCTAATCTAATGCCTGCACCTAATTCACAATACAACCTTCTGCAACACCTTGGGAACATACCTACCCAAATCTCCATCCTAGAGCTTCTCCGCACCTAACCCATCTATCAAGAGATCCTCAGCATAGCCCTCCAAGAAGGACGTGTCCCCGTAGACATAAATATCATCTAATTTGAGAATCTTGTGGGGCACCTATCTGCATCCTATGGTATTTCCTTCAAGCCTTTTGACATGCCATCTATTGAACCTAACCACAATCTCCCTCTCCACATCACCATCATGGTCAATGAATTTTCCATCAAAAGAGTCATGATAGATGATGGTTCGGCCCTAAATTTATGCACCTTTAAGTTCATCCAACAACTAGAATACACAGAGGCCGGCATATTAAATGATGTCATCACTATAAAGGCCTATGATAACTTGGAGTGTACCTTAGAAGGTACCATTTTGTTACCAATCAAGAAATTCCCAACAATTCAAGAGACTATATGCCATGTTGTTGATCTGGACCTCCCATACAGCATCCAAGCCTTGGTCGACCATGGATTTATTCTATGAAAGTTGTCCCATCCACTTATCACTAGTGCCTAAAATTTTTGCATCAAGGCATTGAAATCACCATCCATGCCGATCCCCAACCATTTGCATATTATCGTACATTGGAAAAATCATTCCGCTACTACACCCAATGCCCACTATCCTGTAATCAACATTGGCACTTCTATTGCCAGCTCATCTCGATCCCACTGCAATCTAGATAAAATGGGCCATCAAGTCAAGAAACTGCTGACATCAACATTCATCTCCCATGGAATCCTGAACAATCAAGAGATGGACTCCGATATCAACATGTGGTTATACAAAGATCCTCCACCTCCTGACACTTATCTCCTTAGATACTTCAAGGACAAGTACCCCACATCACACAAATGGGCCACAAAAAAATGGCACTATCAAGGTGGTTTTCTAGGATCACAAGAAGTTGGAAATAAAGACCCACTAGAAGCCTCACAAAATCCAAAACATTAAAGCCTTAGCTTTAATATCCCCCCATCTCACAAACACCCAATGCCAGAATATTATTCATAGAGCTTCCTGTTACAATATTTTAGAGAACACCCTAGCCTATCTATGCGTGCTCCCAACAGAGATGGTTCATAACACTCATAGAAGGAAAAAAGATAAAATTAGCTCAAACCAAAAAAGATATTTTATCTCTACATGAAAGTTGATCTACCAAGTAACAAAAGAAGGCCAAATGAATGTCCCTACAACAAAAGGAATACATTTTCCCCGCAGGCACTTAAAGATCAAATCTATGGGGTGTAGAATAGGGATTGAGAATCATCTGCAACTCTAAATGGGCATGGAGCCACATTGGATGAATTGACAGAGAGCATCAATGAAAAGTTGAAAGAAGAAAAAACATCATTGGGGTTGTTGAATGATTAAATCGTAGTTGCACAATAAAATTCTTGTCGCTGAGAGTCCCCTAAAAAATAATATACTTTTCTAAGCATTTTGGTCACAGACTCATTCCCTTTGATCATCAGGGAGACCCTAAAAAATTCTCGTTGATTCTATTCATGTCCCTATCAACATCCTTAATCATCAGTCCTTGATCATTTTAGTGAGACATATTCAATATGTCTCATTGACATATGCCATGTCAAGGTGATCATGCCTATTGCTAAAGAATTAAATGACCACTAAATTCATCCTAATGAATTTCCCATTCTATACATTTTGTTGAGACTCTCACACATGCTTGATTTCATAAGGGTGACATCACCAAGTTTGGAGAAGCATGCAAAAATGCAAGATTTCATGCTGAGAAACATCTTGATCATGCACTTCGGTGAGACTCTCACCGATGTTTAACCTTGTTGGTGTGAGCTCACCCTTTGGGGTATTTTTTCTATCTTCCTTTGACCCGCATTGTCTCCCCAACAAACAGTTCCAATCAGGGAGACCAAAATGAGGTGTTACCTAACATTCTACTTCTACACTCTAATGAACCCTATTCATATATTTGAGTGAGACTCTAACTTAAATTGGCTATCTCAGGATGATATTTCCCATCATAGGGAATTTAATAACTTTTTGTGATCCCCATGGTCTCTCTCATGGACCCTTATTTAAGAAAGACCAAAAGGAAGTCCCACCAATATATATCAAATACCAAGATATCTCGATCTGTTGATATTTTGAAGAGACATACCATATGTCTCACTGACATTCTATTCTTGGATTGATGAACATCCATTCATTATATTTTAGTGAGACTTGGTATAGATCTCACTAAAATCAACCCTAGAACCTATAGAAGTGTGAATCATTCACAACTTAGTTATACATAGGAAAAGTCACACCAACATATTGTATTGAGTGTTCTAACCTAGTCCAGAGAATTAAATTTGAAAATGAAAATACAATGAACCAAGGACAAAGGATAAAACTAATTTTACCCCATAAAGGGTCTTTGTAATTGGATATTTGTGATAGGATAATGGTGGAAAAAATAGCCAACATTTATAGCGACTCAAAGGGGATTCTTATTTACTAATCATATGATCAATGAACTAAGTCAATCCATTGGGGATGGAGTCACCGGTGCTGAAATGATATGTTAGCCACATGTCACTTCATGAAAAAATTACAACCTCTACATCCTTATCAAAAGACCAAAACATGATATCTCCATAAGGGAATAGTTGTGCTCATGCACTTCTTGGGAACAAAAAAATCTATTGTACTATGTACAAATATTTACAAATAAAAGTATCAAAGAAAGCCATTAACTAGTTTGTTGAAATAGCTTCCCTTTCGAACAAGATCTTTGTCCCTTTCATGTGTATGGGAAACAAATAAATCCAATAAAAATGACAATCCCACTAAGCCTTTTTGGAGTGTACTCCCAACACTGAGAACAAATAAATTCTCTAGCACTGAAAAATTCATTGTTTAACCGAGACACACTTGCTCTTTATTTTGATCTTCATCCTCATGCTCTTAAAGAAGCATTAATGTGGTCAACTTGTGGATTTTTTGCAAATATATATTCCTTATGGGGTATCCTCTTGATGGTACTGGGTCTAATCAATCAGCCTTGACCATGTTTTTATGCTCTGTCATTTCAATATCTTGTTGGCTTGAATGTGGCTCCTCTAATGTTCCTTGTGAAAAGATGATCTCCACCTTTTCCTCATGTTTCTCTTGATACATATCCATATGAAGTACTCAAAAAGTGTCAAGCCTTGAGAAAAAGTCTATTATGATTCCAATAAAATCATCTTCCAATTTGAATACTTAGCATCTGGCTTATCTTCATCCTTCTACTCCTTCTTTTCTTCTTATTGCAACTGATGGTTCTCCAAAGGCTCATTAGTCAAGATTTGTTCCTCATGGATAGGAACAATTTTTTTCTCATCTTCCTCAAAAAAAGAGGGAAGTTATTCAAATAAGAGGAATAGAACTACTTCCTTTTGTGCAATCTTCATTTAGAGAGAGGGCTAAATAGATACAACCTTCTCAATGTCCACTTGCAACTATTTTGTCTCTTCCTCCAACTCATGGAAAAGATAAAAAATAGTAGGATACAACATATATTCTTAATATGTAAGAGATGATGACTTTTTCAATAGGAATGAGGCTTCAATCTCATATAAACTGATCTCCCACATGTTTTGCATGGTCCCATGTCACAACAGTCCCTATGATGGCTTAGAGAAGCAAAAAAAAAATCTTCTTGGATTGTTTACTTTGTTGTGGCACTATATATAGGTTGTGAAAAAATCTCATTAATTTATCAATGGGTTCCCCATGGGGTAGATTTGGCATTGTTTCTTTATTTTTTTGTGATAGAGGGGGTCATCTAAAACTTGGAATAGAAAATTTAGGAGGAGGGGGATCAGGTTCTTGTGTAGAATCAAGTGATTATAAGGGCTTATTTTATTTGAAGCTGAAAAATTTATGTATGAGAGCTTCTTGTGCTTTAGATGCTTTCATTTGGGCAAGCTTGAGCCTCATTTATTCTTTCTCAACCACTTTTCTCTTAGAAAAATCCTCAAACTACCATTTTTGAGCCTCCTAATCTAGTTCTTTTCCTTGTTTTTTTCATTGACCCTCCATAAATATGAGATACACCTCATGTGTCATATCCTATATTTTTATATCAAAACACCACTACTCCTTGGTTTCAAGAAACTATTTACCCCAACTAACCATAATGAGTTCATTAAAAGGATCTAACCCTTATATTTTGGACATGTGAATGGTTTTTGAAATCTATCAAAATTAAATCTTGGGTCTATGAACCTAAATCAAACATTCTTTATAGGGTCATAGGGTTCACAAACTCCTGGGTCGGCTACAAAGTAGAGTTGATTAGAAGGTTGAGCAGGGATATTTGGGCCAAAATCAGATTGTGGTTTAAGTTAAGATGAACAATAGGAGGGATAAGTGGATGAATTATCAAGATACATGGGGAATAGTTAACATTTTTATGAAATGGGTCCATGATTAGGCATTCAAATAAATAATTTCATAGAAAGATTGAAGAAACGTAAAAGATCATATATGATCTTTACATATATAAGAAATTGGATTTATTGAAACCAATAGATTTTACACTTAGAGTTACCATGGTCTTTTATAAAATGCTTCCAAAGGCTGATGGAACTGATGTTCAGTACTGGTAAAGTTCTAAGACTTGAGAAAGAGAAAATTGTGATGATGGTAAAATAATATTCCAATTTTAATACTTTCCATCTTGCTTATCTTCATCCTTCTTCTCATCCTTTTATTCATGTTGCAACTCATGCTTCTCAAAAGACTCATTAGCCAAGATGTGTTCCTCATGGATAGGAACAACTTTTTTCTCATCTTCCTCAACAAAAGAGGGAAATTAGAAAAATATGAGGACTAGATCCACTTCCTTTTTGGAAATCTTCATCTATAGAGAGGGGTAAATAGATACAACCTTCTCAATACCCACTTGCAAATCTTTTGTCTCCACCAAATCATGGGAAAGCTCATGAATAGTAGGACACAAATTATATTATTTAGACTTAGGATATGATGTCTTTTTGGACAAGCATGGGGCTTCAAGATCATGTAAATTAATCTCCCACATGTTTCTCATGATCCCCACGTCACAACAATCCCTACGATGGCTTAAAGAAGAATTTTTTTTTTCTTGGATTGTTTTCTTGGCTATGAAATTAAGTATAGGTTGTGAAGAAACCTCATTCATATCAATGGGCTCCTCATGGAGTATCTTTGGATTTGTTTCTTTATTTTCTTACATGATAAAGGGGTTCATCTAAAACTTGGAATGGAAAATTTGGGAGGAGGGGGCTGAGATTCTTGTGTAGACTCAAGTGATTGTGAGGGCTTATTTTATTTGAAGTTGACAAATTTATGCATGGAAGCCTCTTGTGCTTTAGATTCTTAAATTTGGGCAAGTGTGTGCCTTATTTGTTCTTCCTCAACCTTTTTTCTTTTTTTCAAACTCCTCAAATTGCCATTTTTGAGCCTCCTAATTTAGTTCTTTCCCATTTTTTCTTCTTTGACCCTCCATACATATGAGATACACCTTGTGTGTCATCTTCTACATTTTTGTATCAAAAAACCACTGCTCCTTGGTTTCAAGAAACTATTTATCCCAATTGACCATAAGGATTTCATAAAAAGAATAACCCATAAAGCTTGGACATGGAAATGGATTTTTAAATATATCAAAACTAAAGCCTAGGTCTATGAACCTATGGCCAACATTCTTAACAGAGCAAGGATAACTTTAAGAAACCACCCCCCTCCCAAAAAGTATAAAATTATGGTGAATCACATGTGTTTTGGATGGAAAACTTTTAATAGTGATGGCGAATTATGTGTCAAAATATGGATATTTGGTGGAAAAATTTTTAATAGTGTATACCATTTTTATAAAAAAATGGCGACTACAATTTTTTTTTAGGAAAATTATTAATATTGATGGCGAATTATGTTTCAAAATATGGATATTTGCTAGTGAATTTTTTAATAACGGATACCATTTTTATAAAAATATGGCGAAACTATTTTCCAAATATTTGAATTAATTTATTTGTCATGGCGAATGGTTTTCAAAAATTTATAGTTGGCATGACGATTGAATAATTTTGGAAATAATTATTACATTTAACATTCTAGGCGATTTAATTTTTCATTCTTCAAGAATGACACATGTGATGATTCCAGAGAGATTTTTCAGTAAATGAGTTATCTCACCACATTCTGTCTGAAATGCACCTTACACTGTTCATCTCTCTTAATCCATTGGTTGTGATTTGATGTTGAAGTTGCATCGGGTCCCATGACTATGACATCACAGACTCACATGACACATTTCTATTGGATTTACAACATATCAATGGCCAAAGGTGAATTTTGGGCCTATTGTTTCTGTTCATAATATTTACAAAAAAATCTCAGGGGAATCATGATACGTGGTATGATTGATCATACCAATTAGCCCATGATCAATCATACCACGTGTCATGATTCCGCCAAGAATTTTTTTGTAAAGATTATGAAGACCAACAATAGGCCCGAAATTCACCTTTGGCCAGTGATATGTTGTAATCGAATGGATGTGTGACACTATGAGTGTGTGACCTCATTTTTTGACATGATAAAAGTAGAATTCTTTTGGGAATCTTCAATAGAAATATTAATTAATGGCAATGAGTAGATGAGTCATGACATCAATTAAAGTAATGTGAATTAATGGTTTCTTAGATATCTGTGACATAATATAACTATTCATTACCTTGATAAAATAATACCCTAAAGATAAGGCTTGAATGAAAACGTCATCTCATCTAAGGACATTTTTTTCTGAGGGTTTGATGATCTTACATCAATGGTAAAGCTTCATTTCCTGCTGCCATTTCACAACTAACATACTTTTCTTATTGTGTATGCAGAGTGGGCACAGGTTTCAAGTTTATTTTATAATAAATAATTGTTATGTCCACCTGCGTGGTGCAATCCTTTCAGCCTTTGTTATTCCCAAGATAAAAAACATCTTATCATAAGTGTTGTTTCCAATTTCACCCACTGTTGCATTAAATATGAAAGATTTGGAGATTTTTTGACAGTTACCATTTATCTTACGAATTATTAGATCTTTAGGGTAGAGAAAGAATTTCAATCAGGACTTATAAATAGATTGATCTATGCTTGTTAATTTACAATTGTGAAAGTATATTTGTGAAAATAGTTTGTGAGTGCTAGGTTCTCTTTGATTTTTATGAAAAATTAGAATACTAATATCAGTTTGATTTTCAATGGACACTCCAATTCATTTGAGATGCACTACCGTGGAGGATCAGAAGGCCTTTTTGGTCATGGTCATGTACCCAATCTTGTCATGTGTTGCTACAGAGTTGGGAGCCTTCATCAAGGAGGCTATAAGGATGGTGCTCAGACGTGAATTTTTGGAGAGTGAAAATAGGTATAGAGTTAACACTGACATTTCATCTTGGTTCTTGGCATCTCTGTTGGACTTGGGGGGAAAACGTGGATATTATCATGCTTCTGAGAAAAGTTCTCAAAGAAGAGTACCTCGGCGACGATGTACATGTTGTCGTATTTTCAGAAATTGGGTTTGGAATTCCTTGGGAAAATAATTTGCCTAAGATTCTACAACTAGGAGTAAATGTGCCCAGGCAACCATTTCTACTTAACCTTGATGCTGAGTAGCTCACGCATCATCGAAAGTGGGCATAGATTGGGAGGGATTTCCTCCAGAAGTGGCACTTACTGGAGGAACCAAGGGACTATCGATGGCTAGAAGAACTCTTCAAGATTATCCTCTCTTCAGATTTCCACATAGAAGGAAGGGAGGCTCAGCCAAATAGTCCTTGAGTCTACCTGGTCTCTACTCTCTAGTCCCTCTACTATGTCTCCCTCTGGTGGTAGTAGCTTACTAGGGTTTTTGCAATGTTATAAATTGTAATCACGTATGTATGAAAATATTTTAAGACATTTGAAGTGCTACTACTTTTCTTTTTTGTTTTGATTATAAGAATTGTTAATAGATATGGTCTATGGGCATATTTGAATTGTAATGAAATTTTGCCTTATATAATATAAAAAATTTACATTGCACTTGTGTTTCATGTAATAATTAAATGTTTCCAAACTTTATCATTTAATGGTGAGTCGTGATTGGTTCAAATTTCATGGATAAGCTATTCTAAGTGAATATAGTTAATGATTAATATTCATTAGTGTGTATTAAATTATTAATATTTTAAAATTGTGACAATCATTGGATTAAGAGAGATGAATTCTTGAAGTTTTATTTCGGAAGTACTATGGGTTTCAAAAAGATTTTCTAAAAACTCACTCTGGAAATGTGACACGTTGACGTGTAATTCTTCGAAAAGATTACGTGGTATGTCTTAGAAAGATTACGTTACACATAGTATGTTTTAGAAATATTACGTGGTATGTTTTATAAAGATTATGTTACATGTAGTATGTTTTAGAAAGATTACGTTACCATTATAGTATAATTATATACCATTACATTTAACAAAAGGTTTTTAACATTTCCTTTTTAAAAACCTATCGACTTGTAGGAGAAGAGCTAAAAAGAATTGTTGAACCATCACTGAAGATTTCAAGACTATAATTTGTGAGAGCCTTGAGCATTCTAACTTCTATTTATCTTGATTTCAAAGTTTAATTTCATATAGGATATCTAGCCTGATGCATCCCGATTTTGTAATGTCAAAAATTTAGTTTAACTTGATTTTGAAATTTTAATTCTTGCATGTACAATTGGGATTTTCTTAATTAGTTAGTTATTATCTATGATTTTGTTAGTAAAATCTGTGAATCTGTGTTTTTTCATTCTTCTGAAGATCAATGGGGAAAGTGAAAACTCAAGGCCAAGGACAAGAAGATGGAAAAAATTTAATAGACTGCAGGAGACTAGTAGAAATCCCTGGTTTCACTGATGAGTATCACGATGTTTATGATCATGTTATCGATAGTGAAAGGAGAGTTGTAGAAATTAAACATACATTGTGCAATAAGGAAACTCAGCAAAGAGGTCTAATTTTATAAAATTTAACCCAACGATAGGTGCAAAAACCAATAAAGTTACTTCGTGGGATGTTGGTTTGGGTCACATGTTGTTACCCAAAGTTTTCCCTTGCCCATTAATTGTCATCATTTGTGCAAAAAGTTATGATGAAGAAAGAAAAGAAATTGTGAATAAAAAAATTTAGGAAGAAATTTTATTAGTAACCCAAGAAGAATTTCTCAGTTTGCTAGACCTAGGGTTTGATCGAAAAAATTGTAATATCTATATTGACTTGGGATTGCTCACAGAGAAATATGAGGCACTCCCACCAAACACAAAAGATTCATTTATAAAGGGTCTAATAGTTGCAGAGGCAAAGGCTTCATTGGGTGAGAACCATAAGCCTCCTTATGATTTTAACATTTTTGTGCCATGGGTTCAGGATACTATATCCTTGCTAGCATTTTTCCTGGAACTAGAAAAAATAAGGGAAGTGGGTGCCAACATTCTTCAATTCATTTAGGATATCCAATGTGTCAATGAACTAGTAAGATATAATTATGATGGACACATGTTTCAATCAATGCAAGAACAATTAGCATTGATTAAAAGAGGTAATTCTAAGACATTTAGGTTCACAACCTACTTGTGCTATCTTCTGCTAGCCAAGCATGCTGCAATATTAATGAGAAATAGAAACAAGCTTGAAATTCAAAGGGGGACATGTACTCCAATATATAACTGGACACCTCAGATAAGAATGTATGATAATAGAAGGAATTACAGTAATTTTTTAGACTTCTTTTTGGCACCATTGTACAAAAAAATAACAAGCACTCCAATGCACAGATTGTCTGCTTCATGTAGGGATTGCATTGAACTTGGAAGCACAATTCAATTGGTTGATTGGTACTTAATGGAAGAATATAGTGTGCTAAGGTTTTACAGATCAGAACTGCAACCCCAAAAACTTCCAATGCATGTGACAGATAGGGTGTTTGCAATAGAATATTTAGTACAACTAGAGAGTATAGATAGACTCTTTGCTGGCCAATCAAAGAAGAGAATATTCCCTTCCTTAATTTTCTCAATTGGAGGGTTAACATTTGAGAGATAGGCATTCAAAGTGGCAATTTTTTTATAGATATTTTTCAATTTGATTTAGAATGGTACTGGAAATATGATCCACACAATGTCATTCAAACAATGCTTGTTGCTAATAAGAACTCTGCAAACTTATTTCAACATGAAAGTAAACTATTGCTAGAGAAGTTTAAAAACAAGGATAGCTTGGATCACATTACAAAAGAGATGGAGCAAGTTTCTAGTGAGGAAAAAATTTTAGTTGAATAGTTCTCATCACAAATTATGACAACAATAAACTAGGGCATTGTACAACCTAGGATGTCTTACCATTTCTATGAAAAAGCTGCTCATCCATCAAACATAAAAATACTAAAGAAAATAGCAGAAGCTTGTAGTGATAGAAAATGGACTAGAACAAAAATGAATTATTTTTGGAGTATGAGAAAGGATCTTGGTGAACCAAAGACCAGTGAATATTTGGATGAAATAGACGAGGATATAGAGTTTAGCAAATTGTGGAATTTGGAGCATCCTAACTCAGCATATGATAGCAGTGATCCAAACAATGAGGATGATAATCCACCAATTGCATTTACTCTAGGGACTAGGAGTTAGAGTGGAATCAATGAGGACCGAAAAAAAGTATATAGAAAAGGGGAAATCATTGTGTAAAAAATGGGTCAGGAATACAATTGAGACAGAAAAAAATGCTTATGATCATGGTGCAGGCCTTGGGTTTGAATCTACTGCTACTGGGTCTTGTAGTGGCATAGGTGCTAGTGGGATTGGGAAGCTTATACAACAAGTTCCCTCTCTAAAGAGGCCACTAGAATCTATGCAAAATCCCATAAAAGAAGATAGTTTCAAGAAGCAAAAGGTTTCCACTTCTAGAACAATGACAATAACAACATTCAAGCGTAAAGAACTATTTTCAATTTCAGGTTCAACAAAACTCTCTAGAAGTTTAAATCCTCAAAGAGCATTAGTTAGATCAACAACCATTGCAAGCTCTACCTCTGGTTCACCTTTCAAACATTCAAATCCTTCTGCAACACTAGATTTTTGTTTCAAAGATTTCTATAATACATTTGCAGAAATAAAAACCAACAATAAGGAAATAAAGAAGACATTGCAAACTAGTGCCCTTACTACAACTTTAGAGGAACAACCTACATCCAATAGGGTTTTTCCAACATATGACCCAAACAGAGACATGATGGAGTTCATGGTTGTTATTTCACCAAAAAAAGATGGAAATGCACAAGAGAGTCAGATAGATCCATCTAAATTTCAAGTTAGCACTCTCCAAATGAATTTTTCCAAAGTTAAGAATGTGGACAAAATCAATGTATCAAAGTCTACAAACCAAGTGGTCTACAATGCACTGCTAAAGCTGGAAAGAGAGAAAAGCAAGCTTGAGAAAAATATAGAAAAGTTACAAAAAGACATTGGCAATGAAAAAGCAAAGAGGAAAGCTTCAGAGAATAGTTTGAAAGAATTACAAAAAATGATTAAAAAATTGACCTCTACATTAGCAGATATAGAGCAGGAACATGTGGAGGTAGTAGTGAAGGAAAAGGAGCATGTAGAGTTGAAGGAACTGAGGGGAAAATTGGTAGAAATTATTAAAAACCTAGAGGAAGAAAGAGTCAGTTCAGAAAATTTATTTAAAACCGTGGAGAGTAATGCTACCTCCAACCAAGAATTGCAAAAGCAATTGGACTCTCAGGAAGATAAAGCCAATCATTGGGAACAAAAAATAGTGGAAGAGAAAAAAAATTGTGAAAAAATGGCAGAATAATGAGAGAAGGCCAATAATACAATTCAAACTTTAACAAATACTAGTAATAATCTAGTGAAGATTACAAAAGAACACGTTTGGGGCCAAATATTGGTGATGTCTAATAGCTTGTATGAGTGGTTTGAAATGCTTTAAAGTATGACAGTATGTTATTTGAAGCTCCATAAGAACATTGAACAAAACATGGATGTTGTCAAGAAAGAAAAGAAAGCAAAAGATATTATGCAACAACTCTATAGTAAGAGTGATAGTTATCTATCAAACAAGTGAATTAGCAACCACTTTAATGGCTTAGTATAGGTATTAAGTATCATTCAAAAATGTGAGAAGCTATGGGAAGCACAAGAATTGGATGACAATGCTAAGTAGAAGATCACAAAGAGGAACAAAGGAAAGAGAATATGGAAATTTTTGGTTTTCCTAAGGGATTTGACGCAAATAAGTTCATTGGAAGACAAAATTACAAAATAAGGTTGGAGGATAAAATAAATACTGATTTATGCTTTCTTCCTATAGACATATCTCCTGATAGATTCATGGATTTCATCAAACTAGTGAGAACTTTGAATGGAGTTTTAGAAGAAACAGTTCTGTCAAGTCACACTTCCAAGTATTAATTGCTAACGAAGTTGCAGGAGTGTGACTATACTATGAACCAAATTGTTTCACCATCAGAGGATGTTTGGACTGGCCTATAAAGATTACTCTAAATTTTGAACTACTGTAAATTGTAATATATTGCAAATGAATACAAAACAAATTGTGCTCTATCTAATTTTCATGTTTTCCAATTCAATGTATGTTGAGTTACTCTATTTTATTCATTTATTCTTAGTTGATTTACTTTTTTATATGCTATTGGAATACAAAATTTCATTTAGGAATTTCAAATTCAAATATGAATGATCATTGATGATACAATACAAACTACACTCTATAGTAATAATACTCTTTGTTCTCAAATTTTAATGATGAAACATAATACATTATTTCTTTTCTAAAATGAACATTGAATGATAGGATATAGTAGTTAATAAGTTGAAAAAATACCTATTGATTGCTACTACTAATTTAGCAAAAATTTCCTAAATATTCCAATTCATCTATGCATCATCATCATCATCCAATTCTAGTATTCCAATTCCTTCATTTTTCTCTTCATTTTCATTTGTCTCTTCTTTACTCTGACCTCCGCTTCTATGAATCCTATTACTGCTTGTACTTTTCCCACTTGGAGTTGTTGTTGGAGATTGGTTAATGGTGTTGCCCAACCCTCTTCTTTTGCATCTTTTCTTCCAGATTTCCATTTCTTTTTGATAAGGAAAATTATTGACATCATACCTAGATGTGTAGACCCTCAAGCATGTTTCCAAATTCTTGTCTAGTTTGTTTCTTAGCTTTGATTTTAGGAAGCTCAAAGTACTGAAAACTCTCTCATCCTCCACTAAACCCAATATCATGGTTTGACATAGATGAGAAAGCTTGAAAACTCTAAACTTTCTTTACACAACATTGTGCTCTATTTTAGTTCTATCCAAAGCCTTGTTGCCAAGCCCTCTTCATGTGGGTTATGGATTAATTGATATTGATGCTTCATAGTATTTGCAAAAGTGCCTGATTGTTGTCTAAGAAGACCCTCATCTAAAATTCCATTAATAGTCACTCCATTGAATTCTACAAATTTGCAAAATTCCTTTATCAAAGTTAACAACCTATTATGATAATCTTCCTTAGAGTTTAAGGACCAATATTGAGGAAACACAATTTCCATGGCTTCAAGAAGTTGTTCATAAGGGAATCAGGATCTTATTTCATAGGAAAATCTAAAGGCTATGTCCCTTGCATTAACTGCTATAGACTCGATGATCTTGGTAAAATCTTCCCTTGTAACTCTTGTAGCTCACTTCTTTGGGCCACTGTAGTACATTCGTATCTGAAATCCCCTTACACAAACACATAAATCTCCATTTTTAACGATCTTTAAATAATTATCAAGATTGTCAAAATCCATTAGTTTCCTCTAGTGATTAAATATTTCATTAGATAAATTTAAGTCAGTTCGATAGAGACTATCAAGGGCTTGGCATGACATTTTATGCAAGTAAGCATATTCTGCAATATACATGGCTCTTTGCTAGGATTTTTTCATAATGAATGTCATTTCTTCTAGCATGGGATGAAGAGATGCTAAAGTCAAAAGTGTCTCTATATTGCTTAACCTCTAAAGTAGGTTGCCACATCTCTAATTTTTCTGCATTGTCCAGATTTTCATACATCAGTCCAATCAAAGATTGATATTCAAAAAAAAAATGATGTGCTGGTCCATCCAAAGAGATCCATCTAGTATTAACATCTTTAAGAAACTTTTTTCCATTGGTAATTCCATCAACAAAGTGCTGAAATTCCCTAAAATGTTTGGGACTTTGACAAAAATATGAGTACAAATCTCTTACTAAATCTTCAACCTTGTTTACTAAAGGAAACATCTTCACAACTCGAAAATAAAGATTCATCCTCTAGGCCATATAGTGAATGCCAACAACATATGGTGAACAAGAAGCCTACATATTTATGAAAAGACTATTCCTTTGACCTTGCATTATAGAAGTTCCATCCACTCCAACACAGATCAACTTCTTTGCTATTGCCAATTCATCCATAGCTCCATATTCAATTAAATGGCTTTTTACTAATTGAAATAAAGTTTTTGATGTCACATTGTCCCTCAATTTTGCAACATTTAGTAGATGTGGTTGGAAGACATTATTCTATATAGTATAAACATGCATGCATACGCATGATGTATTATCTATTGTCCTAACTTCATGTAAGGACAATGCCATAAAGGTTGACTCTTTTATTTTTCTCTGTACATCCTTTATTTCAACCTGGGCAATACAACTTTCCCATTCCAATCCACTATTTATTGACCAATGAGTGACAGGATAGTTAGGAACTTTCAAAAGTGTAACAAACCACTCATTTCTAGATAGTCTTTCATTGGATGCCCTCTTCTCAAAACATGGAAAACATTACTTAATTGAACAACTTTTTTGTGTTCCTCTGCTTCACTTGCTTTTGCAAAATAGCATTAATAGAACCTTGAACTTCAATAGGCTTTGTCTTAAATTTTTGAAATAAATAATATTCCTTGGCATTTCCTTTTATGTTGACATTGCTCCTTTGTTTTATATCTTACCACTTTTATTTCCTTTCCATCTACAGTTGAAGTTTCATAAACCTCACCAACATGTTTCTCTATGGTGTCTAGTTTAAGTAGCATTTAATTTTTCTTTTTATACTTCCAACTACAAATCATGCATATGTATTCTACTGGCATCTCGCCTACAATTAGATTGTCCATGGGTTCAATGAATGGATACTTTGTCACCCAATCAAATTTAAATCTCATGGAGATCTCCGATTGACGGTCAATTTTTTCTTTTGATTTTCCTCTCCCTTTAGTGTTATTGTTAATTGAACCATCATCATCACCGAAGTTGATCGATTCATCCTGGTACTAGTTATTTACTTGAAATTATTCTTCAAGGTCATCTTCATCAAAGATATTAGGTTCCACAACTTCATCACAAAATTTATTAGGCTCCCCAATTTGTTGAATAGACTCCTGTGTAGGTTGAGAACATTGAAGTTGTATAGGTTCCTCTGATGATGTACCTTCCACACTTTGACCAACACCATTGCATCTGCCCCCGCTAAAGTATGAAGATATATTTTTGCATTTCATTGGCCTCTCTTGGACATCTCCACCTTCAATAGTCCTCTTCTTGTTTAACTTTGACTATGACATCTCCAACAAATTAAGGCTGCACTAAAATTTTACTTGAATAAGATACTACAAACTCATAGTCATTTCGGTTCTCTACCGATCGCAATTGTGAGCTCAGAATCAACTGAATTTTTGTACTCCTAAAGCTCTTGAAATCTCTATAGTCTCCTTCTTTCCGGCATGTTTCAATAATGAAACTCATATCTCTTAAATACACAAGTAAACTATTTTCATATCAGCCATCAGATTTTGCCTCATAATCGCCATCATCCATTTTAGCAAAGGGGTCGACAATTGCATATGATAAAAAATAATATTTGGTGAACCCCGTGTAATTTTAAGTAATTGACTGGGTGAATAGGATGGGAATTTGGGACATGATTGTGTATGATGCATGGCGAATTGGGTCCTAGGGCAACTAAAAATTTCACTTGGGACAATGGGCCTTTGGCAAATGGTGAACCACGATAAATACACCCTTCCTTAATCCATGGTGAATAAGAGTAAAATATAAAATAGAAAAATGGGTGAAGAACCCGACTACCACAGTGAAATTACATAAAAATAGTGGTGAACAATCTAACCACTAAATGTGTCTTTTATAAAATCAGGGCGAACCAGTCAACCAATATACTGAGCTTTTCTCACCAATTTCTATACGATCCATAGAACATATTCACCAATTGGTGAATAATTGCCACTAAAAAAATCCCTTTAATAGAGTCGTAGAGCTAACTAACTCCTAGGTCAGCGAAAAGGTGGAGTTCTTCAGTAGGCTGAGTAGGGATATTTGGGCCACAACCAGGTTGTGGTTCAGATTGAGAGGAACAATAGGATGAATAAGTAGAAGAATTATCAAGAAATAGGGGGAATAGTAAACATTTTTATGAAATGGATCCATGATTAGGCATTCAAATAAATAATTTCATCAAAAACCTAAAGAAAGATAAAACATAAAATATGATCTTTACACATATAAGAACTTGGACTACTTGAAACTAGTAGATTTTACACTGAGAGTCACTATGTTGTTTGATGAAATACCTCCAAAGGATGATGGAAATAAGAAAAAACCCAAATTCTTAGTGAATGATGAGTTTAAATTGGCTAACCACCAAAGTTGTGCAATTGAATATGCATCCCATCAAACATGCCAATAATTGTTATCACAAAAGTTCATACCTATATTTGGGGTATGACCTCCAAGAAACCTTGTGAAACATTGAGACAACCTCCCAAGTATGGGACTTTCTCATTAGAGGTTGAATCTTTAGATAAATTCAAATTTATTCCAATTAGGATGCACCTAAACTAATCTTTGAGAGAAAAGGGGAGAAGGATATATGCAGAAAGGGAAATAGGGTTATAAACCAGAATGAAATAGTGGTTATTCTCTTCCTTTGAATGCACATAGCACCAATAAGACACCCAAATAAACATAAAACTTAACTCTGTTCTACCCTCCAAGGTATCATATGCAGGATAGAACTAATGAAATGGTGCAAGGGAGATAGTTCTCATGATGCAACATTCATGAGTAAACCAAGAAAACATACAAACAAGGAGAAAATAAGACAAACAATCCACAAGGAATCATATGCAGGTTAGAACTAATGAAATGGTGCAAGGGAGATAGTTCTCATGATGCAACATTCATGAGTAAACTAACAAAACATACAAACAAGGAGAAAATAAGACAAACAATTCCATTTACTCTTGAATCGAAAGTGCTTTCTAAAGTGGAAAATCCTATTTCTAATTATAAGTTTTTAACTATCATTTTATGAGTAGAGATATTACTTTCCCGATTGCTAATAGCCATCCTAACCCCTTGAGACATAATGATAGATATTAATTTTCCTCCTTCCTCTTGCAAATACTTACCCAAATGAATGAAAACTTCAGGTTGAATTTGAAAAAACTCATGAATTATGTTCCTGACAAGTTGATCTAAAGAAAAGGATCTTTTAGCATTTCAAATAAAAATATATTAATCTATAAATGGAGAATGCCTTCTTATTCCCTATCCAAATTTTTTAAATACCACTCCATTAATCCAACTTGTTTCTTCCTCATTCTAAAAAGGAGCATCCCTAGTTAATTCTCGCCTTGATTTCTTATATCCATTCTTTCCTCCATTCATTAAAAATCATCCCCTTACAAATTATATAGTCTTTGCATATTCCAGTATATTATCCATAAAATTATAAATATATTAGCTTGTGAAAATCCTATTCTTTTAGCCTTATTATTGCATCCCAACCTCCTCATTTGAAATTCGTGTTCAAGGATACATCCTTACCACTTTTCTCTAACAAATCTCTCTTCATCCCATTTTCCTTATCCATTTCCCAATCTTGAATTTCTAGGAAAAATAATCTAAATCTATTCTTTCACTTGTATCTAAATTTGAATATTTCATGAAGAAGAAATTTGGTTCCCATAGATTTCCTTTCTAAGCTACACTACTAACACATTGATTATGTAAATGATCTTTCAAATGGCATTTTCTACATCCTGGTTATTTTTTCTCTTAAAAAACATTTGAATTCATTCACCATATTTATATATAATTTTAAGGGAGGATGGAAATTTTTTTCTCATATCCAAATGATTACAAATCCTTGGGGCTAATTTTAAAATTTCCATAAATAAGGGATCAATTTTTAAGATCCCCAATTTGTTTTCTATGATCTCTAGAATGTTTGCATCCCTATTTTCCAAAGGTAAGTTTTGGAGATAAACCTAAAATGGTATTAAATTTAATAATCAACTTTTCAATGCAAATATTTGGAGTCCAAATTTGCATATGAAGCCCTAAATTTCTATAAAATTAGCTTTTGTATCTATAAAATATTATTGATGAAGAAAATTATTACAATCTTCACCCACTAATTTTTAAATGTCCCTATTGTTACAACCAATCCAATAATGAACTATCTTGCTATCATCTAGAAATATATCATTCAATATAAGCCTACAAATACTCATTGAAATATTTTATTTGTTTTTATATAGTTGGGTTCATCTTTATAGTGTATGTTTGAATTGTTCTCTTAGATACATAAATTACTTATAGTTTTAACTAAGGTTAAAATTATTTCTTGTCTATCTCAAATTGTATTAGAAGATCAGTTTTCTTTCCTTTGATTTGGAGTTTTTGATTGAAGGAAAATATGTTTTGAAGTGACCTGAAACACTTTAATAACGAAAGAGCCTAATGCATCAAACAACACTGAACTATGAACGATCTTATAAAAAAACACCAGAAAAAAATAAGGGATACATCCCAATTAGAACCAAACACACAAAAATTAGGGAATCTATCGCACAAAATACTGTACAAAAAAGGAAGAGTCTCCCAGTAAAATTATAGCTTTTTCATTAATATTTCATTTTTAAAAAAATCAAACTTTCATTTATACTCTACATCTTGTTCGTCATAGAATATATTAGAGTAGCACCTTTTTCTTTGCTTCTAAGCCAAGTTGCAAGACTATGCATCGAACCAACACCAACACCAAGATCTTCAATAAAAATATTTGACTTGTTAATCCCAATGAGAGAACCACCACTACCTTTGGTTAATCCTAGGAAAATTTAATCTTGGTCATTCAACCTTTTGAGCCCATAAATATTATGCTCCATGTCTTTGTGGCTCACTGCAACCACAACATTAAGTCTATTGTGAATTTTTATATTATCATATTCCAAAGATTTGTTTCTCTGTTCATGATCATGTTTTAGCTCTACAATTCCCTTTGAGAGATTCTACTTCATAGTAAGCAATTTAATTACTCTTTCATGATCAGGGGACACTATTCATTTCCTTTTAATTACATTCAATTTTGTGATGATACAAATTAGTAGGGATCTATGACCACCTATATTATCCTTGACACTTTTCTCAATATTCGCACTGTCATACACAAAAGACCCATTTTGCAGGAGTGTATCCTTATCAACTAGTATATAAAAGTGAAAATCAAAAGTCTACTCATTTATAGGAGGAGGGTATAGGGGGAGGTCCTCTTCAATAGCAAGATCTCATTTACTTTTTTTTCTCATGGGAAGAAGTGTCTTATCTCTTGTCTTTTCATTTTCCTTTGGTTGTGGATGAAGAGGATCCCCTAACTTTAATTTTCCCTTTAGTGTCCCCACTAGGGATAAAATAATCACACACACATTCCACTAGGGGGAGTAATATGAATATCTGACATGAGATACAAAAAAATTAAATGGACATTAGATTCCCTTTTGGGTGTCGATCTTTTAACCATCTGAACCCTACCCTCATCTCCACTTAAATCCCATTCAAGCCCCATGACATGATCCTTTAGGAATTGACTGACATCTTTGTTTATCTTGTTCATATGAGGGTTTTTGGCCACTACAACTGATTTAGTAAATTTCATAATAAGAAGGACCAATCCTTCATGCAAAGCAAAATGGGAATGGTTTTTCATATGTGTGTTGATAGTACGAGGCAACTTCCATGATTTTTTATGTTAGATTTGAATACATTTTCTTAGGTTTAAGGTTTTAGGATTCTTTTAAAAATTGTTTGGGTATATTTATGAAAAAGGAATCTTAATTTAGGGCCAAGGACCTTTTTTTTATCATTCTATTGTTGTAGCTAAAAGATTCTATTTAGTCTCACTCATTGTGAGATTTTTTGTTGGAATATAATCTTATTTTATTATTTCTCCTATCAAGTAGAGTTTATTGGGTGTCATAGATGGAAGACCATGGATTTTTACATCAACAAAAAAAATTTAGGACATTGGCTCACTTGGATTCGAATATTTATAAAAAAAATACAAATTCTTTTCAATGTAGTAATTATTCAAGTTAACTAGGTGGAAAAGAAATCATTTATGACACAAAATGTGGAGCACTATCAAACCAAATTTTTTAATTCCTTTCAACAATTAAATTGTAATATAAATATCTTTAAAAATATATCTAAAACCTACTTATAACAATACTGTTAACATATTTCTCAACCCTGAAATGAGGATGGGTGAGGATTCAAGTGGGAGAGCATGTTCAAATTTCAGGCGGAGCCATGGCGAAGAGGCTGTAGGTGCTGGCTATGGCCCTGGTACTGGTGTTGGTTAAGAAGGGTCTGTGGATTTGGGGATGACTTCTTTGCCAGTACTAGATCTAGCATTTCTGGTGTCAGATCATTCTTTGTTGGGTCAGGGGAAATTTTCCCCATGTAGGGGTATGACAAGTACCCCCTCGAATGAAGTGTCATTAGGGGCTTTGCCTATGTGTGAAGCTGTGTTAGGGGAAGTGACATGTCCCTCTCTTGAGGTGTTGGGAATGGTGGCTACTTCTCTAAAGGACCCACAAGTGGGGTCAAAAGACAACTCCATCCCTGTTGGTGCTGAAGTCAACCCCCAGAGTCTGAAAATGTAGTTAGAACTAGTGGGAGATAGAAAGGTGGGAAACTCTCCTTCTTCTGAAGAATCAGTTAAGGCGTGTCTTTGGGAAGGATAAGTTGCTATATTTGTTCCAGATTCCCTGGTGGATCAATCTATATTGGCTATGGAGTTCTCTTTGGTCGATAAGTTTATGGGTTCTCATCCTAATATTGAGGCGGTTAGATCTTTTGCTATGAAAAGATGGGTGTTGAAAGGCCATGTTGATATTGTGGCCCTTCCAAAAGGCTTTCTCTCTTTTTCTTTCTCCAATAAGGAAGATGAGGACTATGTGTAGTGTGGTGGACCTTGGATGTTTGGTAGAACGGCTATGGCTTTTTGCAAATGGGTTCCCAACTGGGACTACTCTGATAATTTCTTTATGGTAACCCCTGTTCGGGTTAGGTTTCCTAGTCTTCCCCTTGAATATTGGAATGAGGGGGTTTTTAATGGTTTAGCTTCCTCTTTTGGAGGGGATCTCATTTTCGTTGATCCTATGATGGTTACCAAGTCTAGACTTATTTTTGCCAGGATCTGTGTTAATATTGGTCAGTTTGACAACCTCCCCTCAGTGATCAATATCAACTCCAAATTGGGTCTATGGAAACAGGAGGTGAGTTTTGAGTCTCTCCCATTTGCTTGTTTTATGTGTCATAAGATGCATCAATGGGTAAAGTATTTCCCAAAGAAAACTCCTAAGGCTTCTTTACCTATGGACTCGTATCCTAAAAAGGTGACTAAACAATTCTGGAAGGAAGTGAAATCTTTGGAAGGTGATAATAGTAGCAAAAGGAAGATTCAGTTGAGAAAGTGGATTCTAATACTATCCCAGCTTTGGAGGAATGGGAAATGGTAGAACTAGTTTCCCATGTGTCGGATCCTGTTGCTACCTTCTCCAAGGAAGATGTCCCTTCTGAGGGTAACCTTGTTGCTCCTATTTTTATAGATTCTCCTGAGAACCCCCTAGGTGTTGGACTTTTTGAAGATGGTTCTATTCCTATGGTGGTGTTGGTTCCTATTTTGGGAAATGACTCTCAGAATGGATCCTTGGTTGATAGAGTTCTTGTGGAGGATGTTAAATTTGATGAAGACAAGTCCTCTTTTATTCCTGATACTCTTTTAGGGAGTAGTGACGAAGATCTTGCTACTAGAGATGAACCCTCTGCAAATCAAAATAAGGAACTCTAGACACTGCAAAAGGGGAAGAAACAAAAAAAGCAGAACAAACTTGTCACAACTAGTTCCAAGGGAGTTACTGCTCGAAGTAAAATAGAAGGGGGATCCAAGGGTTTAAAAGAGGATGTTGGATCTCAAAAAAAAAACCCAAGGTAGATATACTAACAAAGAGATTAGAGAAAGAGAAAGCAAGAAGGATATTGCAGATGGTAAGCAACTTAATATCTAGGGAGTCTGCACTCCAGTGTGAAAATGAAGTTCATCTCATGGAATATAAGAGGGCTGAATGCCCCTCATAAGAAAGACATTCTCAGGAATCTGGTAAGATACTATAAACCTGACATTATTTTTGCTCAAGAAACTAAGATGGGGAAAGATAAGGTGGAAAAAATTAAAATTTTTAAAAATAATGGAGTGGTTGGCTTTAGCTCTGAAGGGGCTTTGGGAGGGGTTTCTATTTTTGGAATCGGAGTCATGTTAGGGGGACTGTAATTAAGGAAAACCTTTACTTCCTAAGCATTAACTTTGTTCATGTTAAGCTGGATTTTGAATGGGTGGCTATTACTATTTATGCGCCCAACTCTAAAGCTGGTAGATCCCAATTCTAGAAAAAAGTTGAAAATCATAGAAATTCCTTCTAGGATCTTCCCTGGTTGATCATAGGTGACTTCAATTGTCCTTTGAAAGATAATGAGAAGTTTGGTGGGGTGGATAATCAGAGTCAACTTGATGGTAGAGTGGAGATTATGGAATTTATCAATAACCAATCTCTTTTTGACATGGAGCTTCAGGGGGTCAATTACACTTGGTCAAATAGAAGGATTGGTCAAGACCTCATCCAAGTGAGGTTGGACCATGCGCTAATCACTGGGTGTTGGCTCAAAAGTTTTAGCTGTTCCCTGTCGTCCCTTTCAAAGATTGCTTCTAATCACTTCCCGATTTGTTTTAGTGTAGATCTGATTATTGCGAAAGGTCACCCGGCCTTTAGGTTTGAGAAGATGTGGATCGATCATCTGGATCTTGATCAAAACATTAAAGATTGGTGGAATGTCAATATTTAGGGTACTGCTATATTTAAAGTGGTTAAAAAACTCCTTAGTGTTAAACAAAATGTGAAGTTGTGGAGAAAATAAGCTTTTAGTGACATTTTTAAATCTAAAACTCAGCTGAAAAGGGACCTCGACATTATTCAAGATACCATTCAACATTTTGGGATGTCTCTGGAGCTTAGGGATAAGGAGGAGAGTATCCTTGCCAAAAATCATAATATTATTTCCAAGGAGGAAGAATATTGGAGACAAAGATCTAGGTCAATTTGGCTTAAAGCGGGGGACAAGAATACTAGATTATTTCATTTATCAGCCTCAAAACATAGAGCTTCTAATAGAATTTCCAAACTTAAAGTAGAGGATGGGGAGGTCACCAATGATAAAGATATATATGAAGCTATGATTAATTTCTTTTCTTCTCTATTATCTAAAGATATGAATCTTCATTTGGGGAATCAAGATACTCTTCTTGATTCCATTCCTACTATCATTAATGATACTACCAATAAAGCTCTTATTGCTATCCCTTCTTTGGATGAAGTCAAGTTCACTATCTTTTCTTTTGAAGGTGATAAGTTCCTGGGTCTGGATGGGTTCCCTATGTTCTTCTTTCAAAAATTCTGGCAAATTATTGGTGTGGATATCAGCAATGTTGTTAAATAATTCTTTGGATCGAGATCTTTGTTAAAATAGATTAACGCTACCTTCATTGCCCTAATTCCTAAGAATCCTGGAGCTGATTCGGTGGATTCCTTCAGACCGATTAGTTTGTGTAATTATGTGTACAAAATTTTATCTAAAGTTATAACCTCTCATTTGCTGGCTATTCTTCCTTAGATTATATCTCCTCAACAAAGTGGTTTTGTTCCTAGCAAGAAGATTCTTGATTCGATTATGAAGGTCCATGAGGTTATTCACTCCACTTAGGTCTCTCTTAACCCTAGTTTTCTTCTAAAATTGGATCTTTCAAAGGCTTATGATCGGGTGGACTGGGAATTGTTGATCAAGGTGTTGAGATCTTTTGGTTTTGGTGATAACTTCCTCAAACTGATTTACCATCTCATTAGTACTTCTACTGCTGCTATTTTGGTTAATGGATCCCCTTCTAGATTTTTCAAACCCTCTAGGGGGCTCTGGTAGGGATATCCTCTATCTCCTATCCTCTTTTCTATCATGGTTGAATGTCTAGGGCATTATCTCTAGCATTTAGTCTCCATTGGTTTGTTCAAAGGTCTCTCCCCTTCTTCGACCTCTATGCCTTGTTCTCATGAACAATTTGTGGATGATACTATCATTATGGGTTTCTCTTCTATCTAGGAAGAAAAAGCTATTAAACAAGCTCTTACAACTTATTCCTTCTAGGTTTTGGCCAATTCATTAACTGGGAGAAGAGCTCTTTATTCTTTATCAATACTCCTGAGGATAGACAACAAAGAATGGCTAGAATTATAGGGTTTAGAATTGATACTTTTCCTGCTACCTATCTTGGTCTTCCTCTTGGTCTCAAACCTCTAGAGTCATTTTGGACTAGTACTGTTGACATATTTAACAGAAAACTAGCTGGTTGGAAAGGTGTGTTACTTAGTCAAGCTGGTAAACTTCAACTCTTAAAGACTTCTTTGCAAAGCCTCCCTCTCTATGCTCTTAGTCTTTTTAAAATTCCTAGTAAATATGCTGATATTATTGAAAAAATCCAAAGGAATTTCTTGTGGATGGGAGTGGAAGATAAAAAGATATTGGCTCTGGTGGCGTGGGACAAGGTTTGCACCCCCAAAAAGTGGGGGGGCTGGGCATCTACCCTCTAAGAGTTACCAATATGGTGTTTTTGGCCAAATAGACTTGGAGAATTTTTAGGGAAAAATAGAATGGAATGAAATTATCCATAAAAAGTATCTCTTCTCTTTCTCCCACATCTCTGAAGTTTTGAAAAAAGATTTGAAAGTGCAAGACTCTTTCATTTGGAACAATATTCAGAATGCTAAGGAGGTGGCTTTTAAAGGCATTAAGTGGTATCTTGGCAATGGCAGAAGGATAAGGTTATGGGAGGATTGCTAGCTCAAAGACTATCCTCTTTGCTCTATCTCTGCTTTCCAGCCCTTCATTAACTTGTGCAGTCAGAGATCTGGGTCAAGGGTTTGGGACTACTAGAGAAATGGCTCGTGGATGGACCTCTCCTTAGTGGATGAAGTACTCAAGCCTTTGATGTTGGATCTAATAATCTGGAAGGTTAAGTTGTCTAGAGAAGATGAGATATTTTGGGGTATTCTTCCTTCTGGCATCTTCACTGTGGCCTCCTGTTTTGAGCTCTTACTGAAGCAGCCAAATCCTTTCCCTTTTTGGGCTCAGGTGTGGGACAAAAATTTAATTCTAAAAATTAATATTTTTTTTTGGCTGGTTTTGCAGAATAAAATTCTTACTATAGACAACCTCCAGAAATGTGGCATGATTTTGAGTAATAGATGCTTCTTGTGTAAAAAATCTAAGGAGTCGGTCTTCCATCTCACCATTGACTACTGCTTTGCTTGGGAAGTTTGGTGTCTTTTGTTACAATGCTGGTAGATTAACTAGTTTTTTCCCAACAATATGGATAATTTATGTATGCAGTTGACAAAAGCGGAGGTCCCCATGGATCTTCAGTTATGGAAACTCATTGCTCCCCATGTGATATGGAGGTTATCAAGAGAACTCAATGACAGAGTCTTTAGGAACATTGAACTACCGCCTATGGTGATTGTTGAGAAAATTAAGAGAAGTATCAAGGAAAACAACAAATCATCGACTGGCAGGATGCTGGACTTCAATGCTAGTGTTTTCAATGCTGGGCCCACAAATAAAAACTCAATTCAAAGGGAGAATGCCATCTGGCTCTCTCCTCCACCTGTATGGATTAAAATAAACTTCGATGGTGTTGCAAAGGGAAACCCAGGCTCGGTGGGTTATGGTGGTCTAATTCATGATGACATGGCCAATTGCCTTGCTGCTGTGGTGATGCCTATTGGTGTGCAAAGAAACCACGTGGTGGAAGCCATGGCCCTTCTTCAAACTCTAAAAATTGTTAAGAAGAATATGGCTCAAGAATGTTTGGATTGAAGGAGATTCAATGAATATATTAAAATACATTAATGATAGGACTAAACCATCATGGTCCATTAAGGAGATAATAGAGGAGGCCAGGGAAATAATTAGGTCCTTTAAACAAGTCATTATCTCTCATGTTTACCAAGAAGTGAATTGTACCACTGATGAGTTGGCCAACTTCATGGTTAAATCCAAGTACATCATGATCTGGCACAATTGTAGCAATCTCACCGTTGATATGAAAGCCAAGCTGGCTTTTCACGAGTCTCAAAGCAAAAGGGTGGATTGGGTGTATCTCAAGAAGTTATGATGATTAGACACATTTAGCGAAGCCGGGTAATATGATTACAGAAAGTGGTGCCTTTCCCAAGATTACTAATTGCAGACACAAGTTAACTTTTGTTAATTTCAAAGTTGCTTGTTATTTCAACATTTGGTTTCTCTCTACTTATGTTACTATCATTGTTAGCTCTGAGATCATGGGTGGTGGGCGGAATCGTAGAGAACCCAAGGACTGTGTGAAATGGAAAAAAATGCCCGAGGCTTGGGAAATTCTCACTAAGAGGGGTCTTACTACCTCTATGGAATGGTTGCATGGAACTAAAGATGGTGCTACAAAAATATTTGTCGATTCTTGGAAAGATGGGGTGGTCACTATAGCTAGTATCACTGTGAACATAATTGAGGAACTCATTGTTGAGGTTTCTGGGCTTAGCCTCAAGGGAATCAATTTTTATAGAGACAATAAAATATTTCAAAAGGCCATTCGGCGCTTCCCTAAAAGCAAGGATGAAAGGAAAACTTTTGTGAAAGATTCTAGTGGGTGGTATGATGTTGCTATGTTTAAAGAAATTTGGGCGATGATGATGATGGCGATTATGGAATATGTTACCCTGGATGGTAGGTTTAAACATGCCCATTTCTACCATTTTGTGTTTCTCTATCATTTCCATCATAAAATTAGGGTGTCTCTTTCTTACTATATCATTCAGTCCCCCCGCCTTAGTATTTCCTATCATAGGAAGAAGGAGAAGAAACCCATTCTTCATGAAGGGCTTATCCTTCTTATTATTGAACATATTAAGAAGAATTCCAACTCTAGCCCTATCATCTCTTCACCCAAAACCTCTGGTTTGGTAAGGAACACATCAGGGAGACTATTGTTAAAGAGGAGAGTCCTTCAGGAAAAAAATTAAAAAAAGAGAAGGAAGCCGGTATGGAAATGGATACCACTACTGATAGTCTAGATGGTTATGAAGACACAGTTGATTCGACCAAGGAAAATAGTGATTCCTCAACCTTGGTTTCGAACACAGCTTCTGGGGATAATGAAAACATAGAAGAGGAAGCTACTAGTACTATGGAGGTGGGGAATACCTCTAGGACCAAGAATAATAAAGAGAGGATGACAAGAATGAGGAGGATGTTGGTGGTCAACAGGTGCCTATCTTGGTGGAGTATGATATTTCTAAAGAACATGACATGCCCATCTCCCCTAAGTTGGAGGTGATCATGGAGGTTGGTTCAGATATTCAGAAGGAGGCCACGGATGCAGAGAAGATTTCCCCTGATGCGGAGATGGCTTCCCCTGGGGTGGAGAAAGTGAATTTTCCTATCAACTCTTGAAACATCCCCTTTATTAAAATTGTGGATATACAAGAACAAAATGTTCAACTGCTCAAAGAGGATATGGATGACAAAATTGACCCCCGCTTTGGTGTTCTCCAGACTACTAAGGAAGCTTCCATGTATTCATTTCAGTTATTGAAATGGGTATTTCAGGAAATAAAGAATTTGAATTTAAAATGTCATTCCATTTCTGCTAAAGTGGATTCCCTATAGGAAAGGCTGGAGTCTAGTTTGAACACTATAGATGGTAACATGAACAATGACAGGGAGAGGAAAGTGCGGGAAATGCAAGTTAGAATGGATACGCTGGAGAATGCCATGAAGAAACACATGCAGGATAATAATTTGTCCATGGGTTTTGCCATGGACTACTTCCTGACCATAAAAGCAGAGCTGGACACTGGCTCCCACAGCAACAAACCTGGGGAGGATGTTGAGGACTTGGAAGAGGAGGGACCAGGTAAATGTACCAGGTCTGCAAAAAGGAGAAAGATCTAAGAAAGAATCCAGGAGCTCTCCGACTTCAATGCTACTATAAAGAAGGTCTTTGAGGTGAAGAAGGAAGTAGATGAAACTCGTAAAGAGTTTTCTTAGTGCGTTGGGTCCCTGGTGCTGGCATTTTCTTTTTTGGTTCTCCCTGGTTGTTGGTTTTTTGCTGGTGTTTGGTCTTTAGTTTATTTATGTGGGTTTTGGTTATGGCGGATTGGGTCCTAGTCCTGTTTCTCTTTGGTATGCTTAAACGCTAAAATTTTTTATCTCTAACTTGTACGGGGTTTTGGGTCCCCTTTAAAACCTAGTTTTTCCTACAATCAAAAAAAATATTGTTAACATGGTTTACTCATCCTACAATAAAAAAATCTTACTCATAACCTCTTGCCCCTCAATTTGAAATGCCCATCTTCCACACTTGGTTATAGGGAGTAACAATTCCCCAAATTATAATTAGGTGGTGGATATATCTAACTGCGACCCTATGTACCCTTTTTCAAAAACTCCATTGATATCTATTGGTGACTGTTCCATCCCAAATGTCTCTATAAAGTCTCCTTTAAATAAATCCTTCATTCACTTACTTTGCGAGCCCTTGAACGATTTTCTATTTTGATTGCAAACTCCCTCACCAATCTCTCCTCTATTCCAAAGGTATTTCTTAAGGCCATTACTCTATAAAATGTATTCCTATATTTTGGAGAATTCAAACCCATTAGTCCTAGGTAAAGTGGATATTTACTTCTATGCACATGACTTCGTTGTTATTTTCTTTGACTCTAGATAAAATATGAATTTTCTTCTAGCTACGGGTGTCTAGAAATTGAACTCACATGCTCAGTCCCTTGGCCCTCAGTCACCCCCTTTTAACACTCTATTTGAATAAATTTTATTTTCCCCTACCTATATAAGGATACCTTAGTGTCGCATCTACTTCTAGTGTAAATCTATGTACAAATCTATTGGTAAATATGTTTGTCATTTCATTAAAGGGTATTTCCAGGATCATGGTATGCCAAATTAGGCCCCTAAGTGGCAATGAAAATTCAGAAAATCAAGTTTAGGCAAGTTGACATAAAAATTTGAACAATTTATAATATTATATCAAAAGTATGTAAGAAGATAATCTCTAGAAATTTGAATTTAGTTTCTAAGATACTAGGCCTTTTTTGAAAAAAAATTATTCTATATGTTGAAAATTTCAAATTTCAATGTAGTAGTATGAAAATTTCAAGAAAAAATAAGTAGGTGTATGTCTGACCACCTTAAACACAATAAAATGATAATTTTTTATTACAAGATTCTAGATATAAGTGGTAGACTCATGTCTGGATGTGACACATATGTTTTTGTATTTTTTTTCAAAGTAAATAATTAATTATGATTTTTATTCTACAACTTTTTTAGAATACAAAAAAATCCCATGTCTGACCACGTTAACTTAGTCTAAACTTTATCAAATTGAAAACCTTTTTTATTTTTCTTGTAGTAGGAAAATAATAGAATATGACACATATTTTGGATTGCAAAAATATTATAAAGTTTGAAAGTTATAGCTATTTTTCAATAAGTCTATCAATCAGATTAAGCAAGATAACAAGTAGGTGTATGTCTGACCACATTAAAAAAAATCAAATGATAATATTTTTTTAATAAGATTCTAGATAAAAGTAGTAGACTCATGTTCGGATGTGATGTATATTTTTTTGTATTTTTTTTCCAATTAAATAATTAATTATGATTTTTTTACTACAAATTTCCCCAAATATAAAAACACTCATGTCTGACCACCTTAACTTAGTCTAAACTTAATCAAATTGAAAGAATTGTTTATTATTATTGTATTAGGTGAAGCGTAGAATGTGATGTATATTTCAGATTTCAAAAATGTTATATTGTTTGAAAGTTATAGTTGTTTTTCAAATAGTCTACCAATCAAGACTTATTTTTCACATCGCCACTTTTTGGCATACCACATACCCTAAACTAGACCTTGATACTATTTTTTTTCTCATACTTATTATGCTATGATTTTGGTGGATTTCAATATTTATAAATCACTTCCTTCTAAGATTTTAGCAAGGATGGATCGGCTACCTTATAGATAGATCCTAAACTATGAAGGAATGTCTTTCTATTGGAGGTGTTTCTTTTGTGTAGGGCATTTAGGTTATTTTTGTCTAGATCTAGTTCTCATCTACATTCTTCTTCCACCTTGTGGAAGGACAATGGTACCATCTTGTGGTTTTACCAACTAACTTAGGTTTTGGGTCGAATCCTTCTTCAAATTTAATGGCTTGATTTCTTGCTATTGTACCTAGTTCGTCAATTTGTGATGTCTACTCTTTTGGCCCCCTTTTTTATATTCCTATTCTTATGACCCCGTTTATGACCCCTTTTGGTGGTCTCTCAACTTCTAGCCTCATTATGTCCATGGTTTTTTATTCTTTGTCCCCAAACTGTTATGATCCCCCTCAAGATTTGGTGGGTAGCCTAGTTAACTAATATGCTACTTCCTCCAATACTGCTCCTTTAGTTTCTCTAGAAAAAAATATTATTCTTCTTGTCCATTATTATTTTTTGTAAGAAACCAAATCAATCTATTGATAGCTAGATCATTCCATTAGCTCTACTATTGGGTCCCAACTTTGATTTGCAATATCTTGATTTATTTTTTATCATTCTTTTTGAATGATTTTCATTTGTCCTAGCATTGTTCTATTGTGTTTTGGAGTTAATTTCATAGTAACATTTGCTTTCAATTTGAAGTGGATTGGGGTCTTTCTCCAGTTACTTTAATCCAAAACACTATTATAAACATTAAATACATTAGAAATTTTGTACTTCTTAAGTTTATGTTTTCTAAATTCAAAATATTTATGTCATTTCTATTCATCTTATATTACAATATTGATTTGAGTTCACAACTTCCTCTATAAAATGATGATAAAATTAAAAAAATTAACATTTATTACATCATTTTTAATTATGTTTAGATCCCTTAGATTATGAAAATGTTTATTTTACATATTAATTACTAAATTTAACTTAAATAGAATCTAGGACTTGCATTTTCACTTCATCTCAAATCACTTTATACATATGTTAAATAAATTTCCATAATCTCTAATTTTATCATTTGATAAAATAGATTGTTCTCACACTAAAACTCATCTATCAAATTTCACTCCAAAATCTTCTTATCCAAACAAATCCATATCCACGATAGTACCCAACCTTTGACAATGCCATATGGTGCCTTTATTGAAGTCCAAACTTTTTAATCTCATGCTGAAAGCAATATCTACATGAAAATAACAAGATTGAAAATGTATGATATTATCATTATTAATCAATTCTAAATATCACATATAACAATTCAATGCACTCTAACTTTCAAACTCCATTTACAAATTTACAACTATTCATTATATGTTCCTATTTATATTACGTGCCTATAACATGATTAGCATCTTTCGAAGGCTTGAATTGCAGCAGGACAAACCTGGAACTTCACTTCTCTTGAAAGGGAGTAACAAATTATACTAATCAAATATTAAAATTAACATCAATTCTAAGATAAAAAAACAACAAAATTGTTATTTATCTCATAAATTTGATTTTGCCAATTAAAAGTAAACGTTGCTAAATAAATTCCTTAAAGAACCTCGAACAATTTCTGTAAGGGATAAAGGACGGTGTACGTATATTCCAACCTCTCTGGAACGAATCTAGTCCTTACGTCGGTCAGTTATTTGAGGCAAATGCAGTGAGAAGCAATATATAAAGGTGGTGGAACGTTGGCATGATAAAGACTTAAGATTCTCCACCGTACCTTCTAATTTTCTACGATTATATAGAAAAATAATGTCATTCTGTAGAAGAATACTGCACTCAATTACTGTTTCAGATTTGTCATGGTTGTAGAAACCAAAAAGAAATTGAAAACAGATGTACACAACAATGTAAGTGCAAAATCTAACCAAATATGCCAAACGTAATTTTTATTTAAGCCAATAGTGAAGATTTTTATTTTAAATTGAAATAATTAGATTACACAAAGATTTTATGGAATAAAGTATAATATTTTAAGAGACTATATATTTAAATGGGAAGTCAATTTCAATCAACTTATTATGAATAAAAAGATTTAATCTATCAATATCGTTCAAAATCCAATTGTACATCCTAGAATGATACACATAAAGAATATATATAAAATTAACTGTCACATATATAGTTGATGAATTGATTGCAAACTTTTAATATATATTGTTTGAATTCTACAAGTTTATGTAAGGGAATAACAATATAATACATCTGCTCTTTGACTTTGAATATATATAATACTTGAATTAAAGTCAGATGAAATTTCATTAATTTAATTTTTAATATTTTATTTAAAATATTTAATATTTTTGAAATAAAAGAGAGAATTAAAATTTATTCAAGTAAGAAGAAATATAGAATACATACATAAAACAGTCTTATCAAGATCTAATAAGTAATCTAGTTGTTGATACTAAGGTAAGGGTAATTGATCCTTATTCACAATATTTCAGTTTTGCATTTGATTAGATTAGAAGCCCACTTTACGAGACAATCCGCTACCCCATTCCACTTTCTAGGAATATGAGTGAAAGTAAAATATTTAATGTTTTAAATATTATGTTTATTTTTTATTTTTTTTCAACTATTTAATAATAATAATATTTTTTTTTAAAAATAAATATGAAATTAAATAACGTGTTTCATTAATCTTCAACTAAAATATTATGATGATAATATGTTTTGATTAAGTAAAAATAGGTTTACATTTTAGCCCATCCTTATGTGAACGTAAATTCATATCAAAAGAAGGTTTGGAAGACTTTGATTTCTTTCCTTTAACTATTGTCTATCCATCCTCCACCTTCTGAGCAGCATTCTACCCATCCAAAGAAAGACCAGAAGAGCACACTAAACCCTGATGATAATATGTTAATTTGTGAAAAGAATCACACTAACACTCTTTCTCTTATTCACTTTTTTTTTTAAAAAAAAACAAAAAAACTAAATTTCTATTATACACTATAAAAAAATCAGATTCAAAAAATCATATCTCACAAAGAACAGTGGTAGTCATTATAGACTTCACTACTTATAAGTATTGTTCTTGTTTTTTGGTACTGAGAGCCAATATTGTACAATCTATTAATGCACCCACGTCAGAATGTGGTCATTTCAAAGTATGGTTGAAAACATATTTCCTATTGGCCTATAATCTCTTCCCTTTGATATTAAACAAAATATTTGCACAATTAGAGCAATAGTTATGCTCAAATGCCCTAATAATCATGCACTATTGATATTAATAAAGTTGCACAACTGATCTTTGGGCAGCTATTGGTCAACTAGGTGATTTTTTTGTGGCCTTCTAGGGAATGCTTCCCACAATTAATTTAATATGCACAAATGTCTAATAATAGTATCATATTGATATAAATAAAGTTGCATAATTGATTTTGGATAATTATTATCTACGGATGCAACTAAGCTCCCTACAAAATGTACCACACAAAAAAATTGAAAAAAATTACTGTATTTTTGCGATTCTAGAAAAAAAATATTTAACCGATAGCTTTATCTACAATTTTTTAAAGTAAATTTTAATTAATAGTAATTTAATAGTTGACATATAAAAGTGTAGTGCTATGCTATAATTGTTGTGTAGGATTTTCCAAGCCAACTATTCTGAGAGGTTATGCATAAAGAGTGAATTAACTAACTTCATGCTAAGTATTTAAAAGTGGAATGATATTATTTGTATTGTCACTGAGTAAGAAAATCACAACACGGAAGTACTGAGCACCAAGAATTTTTAATGGCTGGCTTGTTTTCTAATATCACACCAGTCGAATGACACCAAAAAGTGAAGACCCATTTGTTATCTAGACGTTGGATTTGGGGGAGGCTCTTCTTATACTTTGACCTAATTTTTGCCCTAAACTTATGTTTCATAATAACGGAATGGATGAATGCAGAGAACAAAAGAAAAGATAGAAACGTGGAAATGAGTCTTTAAGCTTTTACGTTGTGGTGAGAACGTTGTGGTGAGAACGTTGTATACAGTCATTTTCTGGACGCGGCTAACTCCGCAATAATGCATTGTTTTCTTAGTGGGAGTGGAAGCAATAATGGTGACTACAAGACCATATTTTTGCTCCATCTTGGCGCACTGTGTAGCTATAATGCACCAAATGACAAAGACAATGATAAGACACATGCTTGAAAATGGCAGACAATGGAATGATGTCAGAAAAGATGGGATTCTCTAACTAGATCTTAAAAAGTTCAATTTAGTTATAGTATTTCAGTATCTTCATGAATCAAGATGATGAAGCAATAGCATATTATGCTAATGCACTTGTCATTTTTTACATAGAATTGAACTATTCCAAAATAAGCAAAGTGCGTATTTCTATATCTGGTTAGAGAAATGAATTGGGTCATCAAACGTGGTTTAACAAGTGAGAATATTAAACTTTCATGAAAAGTGAAGTTCATATTCTCTTCTTGTCAGTTTGAAAAGTGTGTCGCATCTAAGAATTTTAAATAGTTTAATTTTTTAATATACTCTAAAAGTTTCTAATTTTATTATTTTCATTTTAGAGTTAAGTTTATTCTCTCTATTATTAAAAGTTGGTAAATTTGTGTAAATTTCAATGTCTTACAATTGTTTCCCTACCATGTAAGTGCAAGATCCTATTTAGAATGAACAAGTATTGGTGGTTTTAAAAGCAATTGAAGGGAAGAAAGAAGAAAATGTGAAGCTTTCAATGTCTACAAAGTGTCCTTTTGTTGATGCTAAGACATACTATAGTCAATTTAGGTTATGTTCTTCTTGCTTATCTTAATATAGATGTAGTAGCAGAATTTATTAAAACTATTTAAAACTTTAAAAAAGAGTAGTGATAAATGTTATAGCTTGAGGCTCTTTCATTTTTCTGAGTTTCTTCTTATGAAGATATCAACAAGGTTCTTAGTCTCTTGTTCATAGATTATTTAATGGAAAAACTAAAATAATTTCATTTTTTATGAATGAAAAATCATTAAAAAATAATTATTTTATTTACATTATCAAGATTGAGATGATTGGATTTGGACTCTAGAAAAATCACCATTATTTATAGTAAATTTAATATGCTTTATGTATTTAATTTTTCAAGTAGCTTCATAAATCTTTTACTTGCTAGTTGAATATCTTGAATTTATTTATTTTTTATATATTATTGTAACATATTTGTGGAATTGCCACATGATTGAGCATACACATGTAATTTGATGCATATTTTGCCTAAAATCTAATCCATGACTTTCCTTCTTTTTATGGATCATTTATGAAAAATTGTGGTGGATATATATATATATATATATATATATATATATATATATATATATATATATATATATATATATATATATATATATATATATATATATATATATATATATATATATATATATATATATATATATATATATATATTCACATTTCAAAAAAAATATAAATTATTTTTATTTGTGTCAATGAATAGTTCATTATTATTATTAGCTTTCTTTAAGCAATATCACATTTCTATCATGCATTATATCCTCTTGAAGTAAAGTATGCAAAAGAAATTTCAAAAATGCATGTCCATCCCTATTATGTCAGTGGGCTTATGTCCAAAAAATTCAACTCATTTCATGCAAAATTCACTTTGGACAGATGTGGACTTAGAAAATTGTATTAAGAGAGGCTTACCTCTTACTTATTTTCAATCTTAGATAAATAATTTCAGATAAAAATATTGATTAATATGTTTTTATATAAAATTTTACCAATGATAATCTAGATCACTATAGTTCTATATGGAAACATTATTTATCTTAGTTAATAATTATCTTGAAATTCATACACTATGAAATGTGAAATGACGAGTAAAATATACTCAGGAATTTACTAGATTAAATTTGAAAACCTAGAACCATTTCAATACCATATTTCTATTTTATAAGGGAATGAAAAAATAGGTCCAACTTCAATCTCTTAGGAGAGATGAGAATTGTTAGTTGATCAATCCCTTTTGATATTTGATATGGTCGGATATGATAATGACAAGAATGTAAGAACTACTTAAAATACTCAAAAATTAACAAAATTTGGTATAAACAAGCATAAGTAGATCTAAAAGAATAAAAAAAGTGCATATATAAAAATAACTTGTTGTGAGAGAGCTTTTCCCTAGTAGGGCATAGTCTCAAAACCTTAAGGAAAAATTAAACTAATGAATTGACAAATTGTGCCTTTTTTATTAATTTCTTTCCTTAAAGCCTTATAAAAGGTTATTGTGGCTTGATAAGGGTCAATGCATGTCTTCAATCATGGAGGAACACATAAATTTGATGATGGTTCCTAAACTTGAATGCTTCAAATCTTAACATCAAATATTTATTCAACTAGCTTTAAGATGGCTTATTGAAAGTGATCAATTGAAATGATAAGAGTGCTCACTTTCCAAAAGATTGAGATGTAAAAATGATGTGGGGTGAGGTGGGTTAGAGTTGGTATTTATACACAACTTCACACTTGTCATGTTCAAATTTTGAAGAAGGTTGACATCATGGAGAAATTTCTCCCTCTCTATTTTCCTAACCATTGGAGGTTCAAATTTGGGCCTAAAAATTTATGGCACCTAGCACCATCTCTAGGAGGTCAAGGAAACCTAGAAATATAGTCCTAGATTTCAAGCCAGAATCATTGTTATTGAGCTTTGTTAGGAATGGGAATACTAAGAGAGGGGGGGGTAATCGGTGTTTTATATATTAGTACTTTTTTTGATATCTTTAAACTTAACTTAATTACTTAAGTACTGAAATGAGTATCAATCCAAGTAAGATAAACAACCATAACACATAACACCAAATATGGTTATGGGGAAACCCAAATAGGTAAAAACCCTGGTGGGAATTGACACCCTCTAAGAACTGCACTAGAGTATTATGATCCTTGTTAGAAGATCTTACAACACTGTTAGGAGTTGATCTTTACAATGAAATAAGTACAGTGACATGGTCAAGGGTCAGACCCTATTAGGAGTCTTTTACAATAACCCTGTTAGGGGTGGTAGATCACTGCCAGAGCTCACTTCTCAATGAGAAGGCTACGACCTCCTGGATATCAGATATACACTATATCTACCAATGGTGAACTACTACTTTGACACTGCTTGTTTGATTAGTTCCTTTTGTGCATTGATGCTTTAACCTCTTGTAAAGATCTACAACATTCTAATTTCTATTCATATACTTATGCTCTGCTACTAACAACTCTATATCTCATGTCATACTCAAATACAAAGGCGTATGTCTTATTTTAATGAATTGGCTCAAGCATGTTTACATACAATGATATTAATATGTCTATAACCTAAATACAATAGGCACATAGCCTTTACAAAAGAATATTATACACGCTAATGAGAATACCAACAGTTGGCTCTATGCTCTGTTATGTTCTGCCGCTCACTGTCTGTATCACTTAAACTTGTTGTATCTTCTTCATACCAACACATCCAACCATGCATTCTTAACTATAGCTTACTAACATATCCAAAGGATGATCTTCAAGGGCGCATGCCAAAATTCGATTATACACACGTGCGTTGATGCTCTGTTCATTTGGTGCTCTGCTGATTGTCCAGTCTTCCATACTTAGCCATTTTTTTGATCTTCTAAGTTATGTGTTGACTCCAAAACTTCATATGACTCTGTTGCCATAATGACAACACTAAATCATAGTCATATACATCACTATAGTCAACTTGCCAAAAATCTCCCCCTTTGTCATTAATTACAACAAGGGAATATGGAAAAGTTACTAAACTGTATCTCTTACACAAAAAACTTTCTAACATATACTCTTATCTTATATCTCCCTTTTTACATCATATACTCTATCTTATATCTCCCTTGTATTATATAGACTACTCCATATTATGCTCTACTCCCCCTTTGACATTAATGACAAAGGTGCTAAAAAATGGAACTAAATTAAGTACTTACACATTAAGTACATCCGAATATGCAATCTGAAGTTTTGAAAATTCTTGCTGCCAAAATGTCTTTAGTACATTTACTGTTTAGAGATGGGCACATAGTGCATAGGTTAAGTTCTCCATCTTCTCCAAGTCTGTACGTGGGCCTTGGGAATATGTCACAATAGTGGCATCTATCTCCTTGATGTTTTGATTTAGCACATTGAATGAGGGCGCAAGAGTATTTCTTAGCTAAGTTTGCCTTGCGCTTATCTTAGCCATTTCTTTTTTTGTTTTCTCTATTTTGTCTAAGTGTCCTTGATAGACATTATTGCACATATTTACATCTTGTGAGGGATCCAGCACTGATTTACTCATAGCTATCATCATAGTTTTAGCTTCTTGGATCTTCTTCGAAAGGTCTGTAGTAAGCATATCTTTATTCATACAATCAGCTATTATCTTTCTTTGCTTAGCTGCAAAATCTTTCAGTAACACTTGACCAACTTTCAAAGAGCTAAGGTCAAGTGTGAAATTACCTATCAATTCAGTTAGCCTCTTCTTAAGATATTTCTCTTCTGCAACTATAGATGTTGATTCTTCAAGACTGGAGAAATTTGTTTTGAAACTTGGTAGGATGGAGCTGACATCATCCACTGAGTGTACATTGGACACTTTCTTGTCCACGAGTAGTAAGCTATTCAGGATTTTGACTGATTCAACAAATAATGGATTCCTCATAACCTGTTTCTCCTTTGCCTTTTCTATTGCTAGCACTCTGATCTTAATCAAGTTTTCTTCTCTACATGAGTCTAGACTTGTTGTGTGAGGAGTCAAACTTGACAACAAAGACATTGAGGGCTTAGGGGTAAGGAGTGAAATTTGACTAACATCCATTACTTCTGTCTTTACAATCACTAGAATTTCAATAGAGGGCTCTTCTGCAAGTTCATCTTTCTTTTCTTCATCATTTTCTTCTTCATTCTCCTCTTCTTCTTATTTATTCTTTTCTTTTTCTTTCTCCTCTTCTTCTTCTTGTCCAGTTATATCTTCAATCTATATGTATCTTCTTGCATCTTGGGTGAATTATCAGTGCATAAGATTTCTACTTCTTCAATGCTCAAAAATGCTTCCTCAAACTTATCCAAATCCTTATCTATCATTGCCATGGATATTTCTACATTATATATCATAATTGTGTCCTCCTTGGCTTCAGGCATAGGCACAAAATCTTGTGGACCTGTCATAGGTACATTTGGGATCTCAGCTACTTTTACTTGCTCAAAGGGTACGTGAGTTGTGGGCGTAGATGATGGATGCATGTGTTGTTCCAAAAATACCTTCTCAAGGGATTTTTTAGTTTCTTTTGCAACCAACTCATAGTCCTTGTTCATGATGTGCAAAGTTCTCATCTTGGTTCTAAGGTGCAACTTTACCAAATCCATTAACAAAGATTTTTCTTCAATGGAACATACTGGTAGGTTATCATCAAGTGTCTTCTATCTTATTCTGAGTTCTTCTTCAACAACTTGTCTTTTCAATGTATCCAAAATGTCCCAAACTTGATCTAGAATGGTTGTCTTGAGTTCGAGAATAGTCTTCTTAAACTTGATCATATGCTTGATTAACATATCATGGATCTCAAATTTGTCTATCTCATGATATTTGTCATAAAACTTAGCTATTTGATCAATTCTTCCCTCATCTACTACTGTTGTTCTCAATACTTGTAGATTTGGTAGGAATCCTACCTCGGGAGGTGGTTGAATATTTCTGCCTCAACTTCTTATGGCTCTTGTTGATGGATGGCTTGTGACAGTCTTCTTTTTCCTCTTAGCTATCTTACTTGTCTTAGGAGATGCTTCAGTGGACTCCAGATCAACAATAGGAATGGGTGCAGGAGTGTTTTCTTCTATTTTCATTTTCTTCTCCTTAGGGTCATCAATCTTCTTTGTTTTAACTTCAAAAGAGGGTGCACTCTCAAGTTGCATGGAAATCATGGCTTCCCTTTCCTTATACAGGTCTTCTTGAGTGACACCATGAATTTTTAGTATCTCAGAGATGACTCTAGATGCTTTCTTCTTGATTGCAGCATTGTTCAAGACTGCATCTACTTGTCTTGTCTTGTCCTCATAGGTTCCCCGTCTTGGCTCATTAGGATCCTTAGGCGTTAATAGTATAACTTGTTCATATGCTTCCAAAACCTATTCCTCCACTTCATAACCAAGTGGATGAATCCACTTAGTTCTAGGTTCCACTGCTTCCATGCATGTGATCTCTGTCTCTACCATGAAGCAAATACTATCCTTATACTTTTCCACAATATTCTCAAGTATCCTATACCTCCTCTGCATCTTTATTCAGAATGTTTTGATTTCTAGTTCCATGAAATCTTTCAAAGTACTCCTAGATGATGCCTTGAGTGAAATTTGAGGCATTGTAGGAAGACTCCTATCTAGATAAAGATATGATAATTTTCCAAGTATGTGAAAGTACATATAGATTCTCAGTGATCCAAAACTGAATATCTTTCTCTTGTCATTCTTGATAGCCCTTAAGTTATCCATCAACTATGCGAGCAAGATCTCACACAAGTTGAATTCACCATTTTCCTTCACTATTCTGATAGCTGCCAAAATAGTGGCTGCGCACACACTATTTACCTTGTTTGCATGCTGGAATCTATATCCAAGTATCATAGACATGAGCTTGATATCATTTTCTTCAATTGGCTCAATTGTCATCCCGCGCTTATCACTCCAAGATTTGCAGGCTTGTTCTACTTGTTTTCATACATCCTTGCCACTTGGAAGAATGGAGCTAGTCTTAGGTAGTCTTTTCATCTTGTAAATGAGATAAGTGGTTATTCTAATAGGGACTTATCCTATCTAGAACAAGTCATCATGTATTCTTCTCAACAAAATATTGATCCATTCAGATTCGTAAAATTTATATGCAGTCACATACTCTATGATAGGGTTGTTTTCTAAGTGCATGAACTCATTAGTGATTATTTTTTTCTAGATTCATCATGGTTTCCATGTGCGACCTGATTATATCCAATCCTATTGGTTCCTTTTTACAATAGATATATGTGCATATATCCTCTACATGCATTACTCCTATTGGGGTTTTAGAAAACACTCCTTCCAAATCATCTAGGATGTACTTGAATGGATACTTCTTCAATATGTACCTCTTTCTTTCAGCAACATCAAACACAACTGGAGTAGCCATAACTTGTTTAATCGCTTCAAATAAGTTTCCAAGGGTTTTTGAATCGCCGTGACTAAACTAGGGTTCTGCAACAATAGACACACTTCTTCGTTGATAATCCAACTACAATTCTTCACAACCCAACTGCTTGAACTCATGTGATCTCCTAAGGCTTGAACTTGAATGAAAATGTGTGAATAAAGGATCTTCGGTGACTTTAAATCAACTTTTCTCCATTAATGTTTTCCGCATAAACACAAAATGCAAGAGATAATTTCAATCTTCATCTCTACAATTAATCAGGAAGTGCGCTCTCACATACAACATTAACTAGTTTCCGAATAGTTATAACAAAAGGCACATACTCTGAGAGTGAGTATACTAGCCGCGCAGGGGTCTAGAGTTGATCTAGCTCCCCCTATGACCATGAGGGTAATTCATCCAAATGTAGAGGGTGTGTCCATTGTGGATGCATCCAATACATACTCATCAACCTTATCCTTCTTTTCTTCTATCCAAATCAAGCTCACATCTTCTGTAGCTTTTACAAACTTGACTTCTCCTAATTAATCCATAATTGATCCTTAAGACTTATTAGGGATTTCTTGTCTTTGTGCTTTTGATCTACAAAACTTTGAGATATGTTCAATCTTGTTACAAGAGTGACAAATAATTGGAGGCCTTATATTCCTCGATGCATTGATGTGAGTTACCATTTTTCACTATCTAGCTGTGTGACCATTTTAATTACATATATGACATGTGATGTTCTGAGGACTTCTGACATTCTATTGTGGATGACTTCTCTAGGTCTAATTTCTTTGATTTGATCTATAATTTATAGCTCTATAACCAAACTTATTGCATGAATAACAATAACCATTGAAAGGTCTTACCTCTTTAAAATCTCTTGCTATGTGACCATGCTTGTTACAGACATAACAATTTTTGTTTACTGGCTTGCGCTCATCTTTAGATGGTTCTATTTTAGCTTCAATGTGATCTTCAGACTTCTTGGCTTCTATAGAGTCTTCTAGTGCATTCATTCTTCCTCGCATATCATTGATTTGATTTTGTGCTTCATTGAATCCAATACCAAAGGTATCTCCTTTAATCTTCTCTACATACAATTGTGACTCTATTTGATCCTTTCTTGTGTGCAATTTGTCAATACGATTATTTTCTTCAGTCAATTCAGATTCCACTTGCTTCTTGATGCTCTCTAACTCCAAGATTTTCATGTTTTCTTTCCCTAGTTCTTCATCCAACTGCTTGTTTTCTTTGACCTATTCTTCATAGGCTTCTTGATTACTAAATATCTTTTCATCCAATTCTTCAATCTGATCCTTCAGAGATGTCTTTTACTCATTTAGATTTTTGACCATTTTCCCTAAATCACTGTTTGAACAATCCTTCAAATCTTTTCTCAGTTTCTTGATGATACTTGAGAACCACTAACCTTTAATTTCAATTCTTCAATTTCTTTCTCAGATTTGTTAAGGTCTTCAAGAGATGCTTCAAGATTCTTCTTTAGATGTTTCACTTCTTCCGAACCCATGATCTCCTCAAGTGGTTAAACCTGTCTTCAGAGGACCAAAGCTCTGATACCAATTGTTAGGAATGGGAAAACTGAGAGGGGGGGGGGGGGGGTGAATCAGTGTTCTATATATTATTACTTTTTATGATATCTTGAAAGTTCACTTAATTCCTTAAGTACTAAAATGAATATCAATCCAAGTAAGATAAAAAACCATAGCACATAACACCATATATAATTACAGGGAAACCCAAATAGGTAAAAACCCCGATAGGAATTGACACCCACTAAGAACTGCACTAGAGTATTAAGATCTCTGTTAGAAGATCTTACAACCCCATTGGCAGTTGATATTTACAATGCAATAAGTATAGTGACCTGGTCAACGGTTGGACCTTGTTAGGAGCCTTTTACAATAACTCCATTAGGGGTGGTGGCTCACTTCCAAAGCTCACGGCTCAATAAGAACACTATGACCTCCTGGATATTAGATACACACTATATCTGCCAATGGTGAACTACTGCTTTGACACTACTTGTCTGATCAATTCCTTTTATGCATTGATGCTTTAACCTCTTTTAAACCTCTACAACATTCTAACTAATCTTTGCATACTTCTGCTCTGCTACTAACAACTCTATATCTCATGTCATACTCAAATACAAAGGTGCATGTCTTATTTATATGCGCAAAGAAAACTATTCAATAGGTCAACCTTGGACCTATTACATACAACACTTCCAAATGAATTGGCTCAAGCATGTTTACGTTGAATGATATTAATATGTCTATAACCTAAATATAATAGGTACATAGCCTTTATAAAAGAATATTATACATGCTAACCAAAATACCAACAGTAGGCTCAATTCTCTATTCTGTTCTACTACTCACTCTCTGTATCACTTCAACTCGTTGTATCTTCTTCGTACCAACACATCTAACCATGTGTTCTTAACTATAACTTACTAACATATCCAAAGGCTTATCTTCAAGGGCGCATGGCAAAACCTGATCATATGCACGTGCACTAATACTCTATTCATCTGGTGCTCTGCTAACTGTCCAATCTTCCATACTTAGCCATTTTTCTAATCTTTTAAGTTATGAGCTGACTCCAAAAATTCATATGACTTTTTTTCCATAATGACAACACTAAATCATAGTCATATACATCAGTATAGTCAACTTGCCAACAATCTTTCAATTATGTTGGGATTTCAGTGGCAATGGATTGAGAAAAATTAATTAATTAGAAGAATGAAGGAAAACTACCAAAGTGAGCCCAAAATTGGTGTGGGATTGTATTAGGGTACAATTTATGAAACTATAAAAAGAATGCATACACACATCCTTAATGTGGAAGGAGTGATTACAACCCAATCCATATAGAATATCAATGTGGAAAGAGCACAAAATTGTGTCACACTTTTTATAAAACTAAATAATTTGCATAAAAATATTTTTCATCTTGAAAGCTTCTATTCAAAAGGGTTTTACATGAAACCGCATGGCTTCGATATACTTGACAAGATTTCAAGTAAAATGTTTTAACTAAAATTCAAATGATTTTTTTTCCAAGTTGTAAATTTTTTGTTGCTCAAAATATTTCTTGTATAGTAATAGAAGAAAGGGTTTCAAGTAAAATAGCTTCACAAAAAATCATTTTGCCCAAAAATATGTATGTGGTTGCCTTGTTGGCAACCACCTCATCATTTTATTTTATTTTTTTGAAAATTTGCACTTGACCTAAATATTTATTTAGTACAATTAGATTGGAAAATAAAATAGAAATACACATTGGTAATTGTCAAAGTTGCAATCCAAATATATATAAGTTTTAAATATTTTGATTAGTTTTATCATGTTTTTTTTAAATATTGCAAGTAGGTTGTTACAATAAAAGATACACCTGAATATAAAATAAATAAAAATATCTACAAAATATTATTATTTTTTGAAAAATATATTTTTCACTATTAGCTAGAATCCTCTCTAAAAGGGTATTTTTTTTTAAAAAATAATTTATAATGTAGACAAAACTAGATGAAATGTGAAAATTATCAAATTTTAGTAAGTCTCACATCAAAAAATTATTACAAGAAAATGTTCATTAGGTATTTATTCTCATTCCCTAAAATTATAAAAATTCACATCAAGTGAAGTTAATTTTATCAAAAGTTGTACATTTCATTATTCTAGATCAATTTCTTGTTCAAAATATAAAGGTAATTTCTATGTGGTTAAAGTTGACAATTTCTAATTGTGTCAGCCAACATGATAAAAGTTTCTAAGTTTCCCAATGAATCTATATTTTCTAAAAAATTATATAAACTATATTTTCAAGTCATATTTTTATTAACATGTATTATGTGCATTAGTATGATGGATAAAATAGAGGATCAAAATATGTGCAATGGATTATAGCTTAGTGTTGTTCATTATAGTATACACAAAATAAAGTAAAACATTAACACATTCAACTTAGACATATTTCCAAAACTAGGCATCATCATATCTCCATTATATCATCATTTCATATGTCTAAAGAGTAGACTAATATAGCATATAACTACTATATCTCTTTTCTCTAAATTATATTTTATCCTATTAAAAATCATCTCTTCTTTTATAACATTCATGTAAAACCCATATAATTATGATTAATTTTATGGATGTATCCCAAGTTATTCTTTGTCATTAGCATGCATTTATATGCATGACACAAGTTAACCTTTTCAAGATTGTAGCATGTCTTGTCCTACTTGAGATTTGTTTATATTTTATCATCCTTTGATACCCTCTTTGGTATCAATTGGATCATTACTTTATATTTTGAACCTATTAGAGCACCATGTAACTATCTTGAAAATATAATATAAGGTACTTAAGCCTTTATCTTATACTCAAGTTATCATAGCTCTATATAGAAAAACATAAAATTACTCAATATTATAAAAAATTAAACTTGTATTACATATGCCATAATATAAAAAAATATGTTCTATCATAAAATTTCATTATATAATCCTCGAAATTGAGTGAATTAACTATTTCACTATCAATTTATATGTTATAATTGATGGATATATATAGATATTTTAAGAAATGATAATTCACCTATAGTAATAGACTCTAGTACGCTGAAATAATCTACCATATTACTTGTATTAATTTGGATACATGTTATCTATTATAATGACAAAATATGTAACTTCCTTAATTGTATCATCTATCTAGAAGGGGATATTGTTACCACTTCTTTTAATTACATCTCTCTTAGAACTGAAGCATTGAAGAATGCTAATGATTCTTCTCCTAAAAAGTAACTCCTCCATGAAAATACATTGGTCCAAGAGGAACATACTTTTAACATGAATATCTTGGTGATGAAAAAAATAGATCATAAACACTTATTTCCATTATATCTTTGTTAAAGATGAAGCATTGAAGATTACAGATGATTCTTCGCCTATAAATTTACCAACGCTATGAGTAATTTTATACAAAAGAAATGTGACTCAGATATTGACAAACCAATTCATGACTCATTAATGGAGGTACCCATGTACAAATAATCATGTAAGTAATCTCTTACGGATGGAAAAAAAGGAGAAAACCTCATAGGAAACATAACGATAGGATGAGTGATGTATGTAGTTATCAAAACCAACCCAAGAACTACATCCATCACAAATATCCAAATGATGTCCCCTATTGGACAAAAGATGAGAGATTATGTAGGCCCCCAAAAAATAAATAATCACCTGCAATAATGGTAAGTGTTTGAAGATACAACAAGATCTAATGCTTACAAACAACTTGTCTCCCTTAGGAAGAAATAAAACCATGAAGATATGTAGGCATGCTCCCCATTTTGGATAGGACTAAATGTAGGATGATGATGTCTCTAAAATCCACTCATATGTAACCAAGACCTCAAAAAATGATGCCACATGAACCAATCATGAACATGCCCAATCAAAACAGAAGGGACAAAAAAGGAACCTCTGAAAATTAGTTTTAAAAATGATCCAAATATGAAGGTGAAGTGATAATAGAAATAAAATTACTATTATCAAAGAGGAGAATTAACCCTCAAATTTTTTTTCTAAACATGAAATGTGAGACTCTGCAAACAATGAACCAATGTTTGTCAAATAAGAATCCCAATCATGAAGACAAATGCATACCTCATGCAATGAAGCACTGACAATGTGTCTTTCAACCAAGCCTAAAATACAATGATGCTCATGTTGATTAGGAATGATGAAAGTCTCAAGTGAAGGCAAATCAACTATGCCTAAATAAGAATCAAGAACTTCAAAAGAGACTTCGTCATCATTTCAAATTTGTCAAGATTCTCCAAAGTAGAAAATTCCATAATAGTATCATAATTATAGGGTATCGTTTCTAAAGGGTGATGTGGAAGTCTACAGTCAAAAAGAGGAACATCAAGGAATGGATGAGTATCAGGATCACCATATAACTTCCAAGTGTTGGTCCAAAGAGCATCAGGGCACTTAAAATCAACAATAGCCTCTAAAATGTCATCACCTAGATGCATATCAATAATTCTTGGGACACGATCTTTCTGACAATTCCGAGAAAATCTTTGACTAAGTGTGTTAGATGGAAGAACAAGGTCATACATATGTGGCAAAAAATTTAGCATACAAAGATGATTAATGATTCCATTTCTAAATTTTTCATAGTTCCCCCTCTTCAAAATAATTATTGATAGATGAAAAGAAAACCCCATAACTGATTTTGGTGAAAAAACTGGAGTCCAACGAGACACAATTGTTGACGAACATGCATTCAAATTGCCATAATCAATCACCAAGTTTGCGAATAAGAAGCGACATTCATCAATGTCTTAACCAAATGAAAACCTAAAACAAGATCACGAGTCTTGGAAGATTCAATGTGGAGCGACAAGCTATTTGAATAGCAGAAAACTAGGCACACGATGCATATAGGACTAAAGTTTGTTCGGGGAACTCCCAAAAATATTGGGCACACACCCACCATCTTTTTTCATGGAAAACCCTAAACCATGTATCACCAAGTCATATGCCCCAACTCTCAACTACAAGGAAAGGCTGATCACGAATGAGTAAATTCCAGCGCATAAGCACCTGCGTGCTTGACCAGACAAACACCAAAATTAAGAAGAGTGTATGGACTCTGGAATTTTAGTGTATGGTCTAAGGAAATAATTATAGCGCGACGAACCAGAAAAGCCCGATCACATGAAAGTGCTCAGCTAAATAGTGATCAGACCTATAGAGGAGAAGTCGTAGACTCTAGAAAAGTACACAAGATGCAAGAAAATCAGTGTTCCTTGTACAATGAGAACTTGGCTATGTAATATCACCCGCCAGTCATAAAAAAATACACTGTCCTCATGTACAACATATGGAGAGGCGTATGAAGATTAAAGCTCCTTTCAAACCTGCCAAAACGATATTGCAGGGAAACGATAATGGGCCTATGAGCAAAATGCAAATGTGATAAATAAATGGAGAAAAATGGAGCAGATAGGGGGCCACTAAACGAAATGGAATGAGAGATAATCACTATAATCGCTTTCTCAAGATCTTAGCAGAGCTGGTGAAGGTCTCTAACTAGAAAGAGTTGTTAATCAATAGATTCTAATATCATGCCGATGCATTCGGGAGCTTATGATACAAACCAAAACTAAAATTCCATCGAAGTTGAGAAGCAACCACAAGAAACTATCTCATACACATTAATGCGTTTGTTCATTAACTAGTAAAGTAGCTTCTTATGGTTGCGGTTGCTTCTCATTGTTTAGTGGAGGTTCAGTTTTGGCTTACAACACAGGCTTATGAGTTCATCAGCAATTTGACATTCTAGTTTGGAATTTTTATCCCAGTATAGGTACCTAAAAGAGAAGTCTAACTCAACTATGCAAATCACACAAAAAGCATTTAATATCTTTTGTTTATATTAATGTTCTCAAGATTAGCATTTGTAAAATATCAAGAAACCTTGCCCCTAATTTCTTTGAATTCGAGCATTCTTGATCCATATTTGAGAGCATTTTTGTTGAGTAATTCACAAGTTTTGAGAAGAATCAAATCATAACCTGTATTGGTAGAGATATACCTACCTTGGTCTTGGAGATTCAAAAGTGTAAAAAAATTCAATCTTAGAATTCATTCTTGTTTATTTTTTGGCAATTAGTTAGAAGAACCGGCATGCAGCTTAATACTTTTCTTTTTCTGCTTAAACATACTTTTATGTCAAATTAAATTAACTAAAGCTTTACCCACACATATTTTATTGTCATGTTAATGTATATGGAAACAATAGGAGGAAAGTATATTTTTCAAATTCCTGCTCTTCTCTGACCGGCTATGGTGGTTGTTGTGGGGTTTCTCGGTCTAGGTCCTCCCAGGAAGCCAGGTTTTTTGGTTTTGCAACATTGGGGGCCCCATTGTCTGACTTGGTGGTGTCAGGTTCTGTTGGAGAAGTTTGTGGGACTCCTCTTGTTTATCCTATCCCTTTGGCGTCTTCCACAACCTTGGTTTTGGGTCCTTCGGTTGGTCTTGAGGACCAACTTTCTTTGTCTTGTGCATTGAACCTAGACCCTTTGTCGAGCCCTATGGGTTCTGGTGGTGTCGGTTCTCCTTGGATAGGAGAGAAATCTGCTAGAGAGAGTCTCCCTAGGGGCCCACTTGGTGGGGAAGATTGCAAGGGATCGCTTTCTAACAGGAAGTCTGATGGGGCTTCACTTTCTGTCAAGTGGGTTGACCTGGTTGGGATAAAGTCATCCAGATTTTCCTCTTGTCCTATGGAAGTGACTAGGGACTTTCAGAATAGTGTCTTCTCTATCTCCATTCTGGATTCGCTTGTGGAATCTTTTGTTTCCTCCATGGACCTTACTCTGGTGGGTAAATTTTTGGGCCCTCGCCCCAATATCTAAGTTGTTCGATCTTTCACGCACAGGAAATGGGTGCTCAAAGGTCAGGTTGATATCGTAGATCTCCCTGGGGGTTTTCTCTCTTTTGGTTTTAACAATAAGAAGGACTTGGATTTAGTACTCTATGGAGGACCATGGATGCTTGGTAGGACGACATTGGCTTTCAGGAAATGGTCTCCTAACTAGATTATAGTTACAACTTTTTCATGGCAGCTCCGGTTTGGGTCAGATTCCCTGGCCTCCCTCTTGAATATTGGAACGACAAGGTCCTTAAGGGTTTGGCTTCTTCCTTTAGCAGTGAACTGATTTCTCTTGATCCTTCAATGACAATAAAATCCAGATTGGTCTTTGCAAGGGCTTGCGTGAATTTATGTCAGTTTGATCATCTTCTAGCTTCAATCTCCATCAACTCTAAGTTATGGAAGTGGGAGCAAGAGGTTGAGTTTGAGTCTCTCCCTTTTGCCTGCTTCTATTACAAAAATATGGGCCACTAGGCTGAAAATTGCCCCCTCAAGGCTAAGAAATATCCTAACGTTTCCTCTAAAGATGGATTCCCTCCCACGGAGGTCAAACAAATCTGGGTGGAGAAAATGAATAGTTCTAGTTTTGACCAAGTGGATCCTCGTTTTGTGCCCCCTTGTGGTTTGGATAAGACAGGTGTGGTTCCCCTCGAGGGTTTGGTACCTTTGGAGGAAGGTGAAATAGCTGAGTCAGGTGAGATCGGTGTTTTCAATTCTCTGGTTATGGTTTTTGAGGAATTGTCTCCTCTGTCCCTGGTGGTAGCTGGCTCTTTCTCCCCGCCTTCGCCCCCTCTTCCCCTAGAAGTCATTTTTCCTTTCCAGATATCTTTAGAGGATGAGAACCTTGTTCTAGAGGCTGTTAGCTTCCCTCTAGGTTTTCATCCTGTCTCTAGGGTCCAGGGGGACTCTCTCTCTACTGCGATTTTGGCTAATTTGTAGTTGTTGAGGGCTTCTCCTCTCCTAACTCTCCTAAGTTGTGGAGACATTTTCCCTGTGGGTAAGGAAGGCTCTGAGGTTGAATTGGAAGAGTTTCCCTCAACTCAAAAGATTAGTAGGAAGAAGAAGAATAAAACTATCTTGTATGAGGCTTCTGCCACAAGATCTATTCGAGTGGCTACTCGAAGCATGGGAGGAAATTCACCATTCAGGTGGCCTATTCCCCCAGTTTTAAATGAAAATTTTATCTTGGAATATTAAGGGGTATGAATAGCCCCCATAAGAAGGATATTCTACAAAACTTGGTGAGAGACCATAAGCCCGATGTGATTCTTATACAGGAGACAAAGATGGTGAAAGATAAAGTGGAGAAGATTAAGATATTAAAAAATGGAGTTATTGTTTGTAGCTCTGAAGGTGCGTCTGGAGGTTTAGCCATCTTTTGGAACGGTTTCAATATTTCAAGTGAGATTCTTAATATGGATAAGAACATCCTTAGTACGAAGTTTTTTCATATTAGGTCTTCCTTCATTTGGGTTATCAAAAATATCTATGCTCCTAATTCTAAATTTGGTAGGAATAAATTTTGGAAGGTTATTGAGAACCATAGGCTATCTTTTTTGGATTTTCCCCGGCTATTGATGGATGATTTCAACTCCCCTTTGTCTATGATTGAGAAAGATGGGGGCATGCATTCTCAGAGTCAAATTGATGGTAGACTTGATCTTATGGGTCTTTAAGGCTTGAAATATACGTGGTCAAATAGAAGGATCATTAAGGATCTTATTCAGGTTAAGTTGGTTAGAGCCCTTATTTATAGTGATTGGATTGATAGCTTTGGTTTCTCCCTTACCTATTTTACTAAGGTGGGATAAGATCATTTTCCCATCTCTTTTGTGGTGGATCCCCTGGTTACTTTAAGGAAGGCTCCCTTTCACTTTGAGAAGATCTGGTTGGATCATCCGAATATTGATCTATCAGTATTAAAGAATGGTGGGATATCCAAATCTAGGGCTCTGCTATATTCGAAGTGGCCAATAAACTTAATCACATTTAGAGTAACATCAAAGCCTAGAGAAAATAGGTCTTTGGGGATATCTTCAAGTCCAAAATATCTATTAAGACTGAACTGGATTCCATCTAGGGCTTTATCCAAAAAAGTGGTCTCTCTCAGGCCTCGAAAGCCAAAGAAGAATATCTTCTGTCCAACCTTCATTACATTATCTCTCAGGAGGAGGTTTACTAGAGACAAAGATCTAGGTCATTCTGGCTGAAAGCTGGGGATAAGAACACTCTTTTTTTTCCATATGACTACTTCCAAGCATAGGGCCTTCAACAGAATATCAAACATTCACCTTCCTGATGGTGTGGTGAGGGAAGATAAAGAGATCTCTAAATCCATGGTGGATTTAATTTCTTCTCTTTTGTCTAAAGATGCCTCTCTTTCTAGTGTTGATCAAACTCTCCTCCTCGATTCTATTCCCTCCTTGGTAGATGAGGGTACTAATTTGTCCCTGATTTCTACCCCCTTGGTGGAAGAGATCAAAAGAGCTATTTTTTCTTTCAAAGGTGACAAATCTCTGGGCCCAGATGGGTTCCCCCACTTCTTCTTTTAGAAGTTTTAGAAAATTGTGGGGCTGGATGTTTGTAATGTAGTTAAGGAATTCTTTGGTTCTCAAATGATTCTGAAGGAACATAATTCTATGTTCATTGTTCTTATTCCTAAAATTACTGGGGCAGACATGGTCAATGATTTTAGACCAATCAGTCTTTGTAACTCAATCTATAAGATCTTCTCCAAGGTGGTTACGTTGAGACTGCTCCCTCTTCTTCCTAAAATCATTTCTCCTCATTAAAGTGGTTTTGTTTCAAGTCGGTAAACTTTGGATTCTATTATCAAGGTCCATGAAGTGATTCATTCTTGTCATAAATCCTAGAATCCTGGATTTATTCCTAACCTAGACCTCTCAAAGGCCTATGACATGGTGGACTTGTCCCTACTACTGAATGTCCTCAAGACTTTTGGGTTTTGTGATAAATTTATCCACCTTGTGAACGCACCTATTAGCACTATTTCTTTGGTAGTCATTGTGAATGGTTCCTCTTCCACATTTTTCAAACCTACTAGAGGTCTTCATCAAGGTGATCCACTATCTCCTATTATATTTTCTATCTTGGCTAAATGCCTTGGTCACTTCCTTTAAAGATTTGTCAAGAAGGGTTTGATAAAAGGTATTATACCTTTGTCTTTCTTGCATGCTTGCTCCCATGAGTAGTTTATGGATGATACTGTGATCATGGGATCAACATCTACCACCGAAGTCAAGCATGTGAAAAAGGCCCTATCCATTTATTCATACGCCATGGGCCAAGTTATCAACTGGGAGAAGAGTTATTTGTTCTCCATTGACACTCCTACGGAAAGACAACTCTATATCGCTAGATCGATTTGTTGTTCCATTGGTATTTTCCCTACTACCTATCTTGGGCTCCCCCTGGGTTTTAAACTGACTGATTCATTTTGTCTCAAATTAGTGGAGTGGTTTAATAGAAAACTAGTCAGATGGAAAGGTTCTCTCTTGAGTGAAGCTGGTAAACTCCTCCTCCTGAAATCCTCTTTACAAAGCCTCTCGGTGTTCACTTTGAGTCTTTTCAAAATTCCTGCCAAATTTGCTGATACTATTGACAAAATTTAGAGGTCCTTTTGTGGTCTGGAGTAGAAGAAAGAAAAAGGTTGGCTCTTGTGGTCTGGGATAAGGTTTGTAAACCCTTGAAATGGGGAGGCCTAGGAGTCCATCCTATTAAGCTGGTTAATAATGCCATACTGGAGAAATAAATTTGGTGGATCTTTGGTGAGAAGAAGGAATGGGACTAGATAATCACTAAGAATTACCTCTTTCTATTTACAAGCATGATGGAATTTCTCAAGTCTGATGTTATGATCGAGGGTTCCACTATTTGGAATAGTATCCAACATGCCAAAAGTACTGTTCTCATGGGGGCTAAGTGGTTGTTGGGTAATGATTGCAGTATTAAATTTTGGGAGGATAAGTGGATTGGCAAGTCATCTATCACCCCCACCCTTGATTTCCATCCCCTCATTAAAGATTGTATCAGGATATTTGGTCCATGGGTTTGCAATTACTAGAGTAATCAGGCGTAGGTTAATTTGGCTAGGGTGCATGAATATCTTTAACCTTTGATGTTGGATCTCAATGTGCAGAGCCTGGAGTTGGGGGTGGAGTATTCTTTGGTCTGGGCTGCTCATCCCTCAGGATCCTACACAGTCACCTTGGATACCACGCTCCTCTTGAACCATTTGGAACCACCCCCGTTCTGGACTAAGGTTTGGGACAAAAGATTGATTCCTAAAATTAAGTTTTTTTTTTGGCTGGTTTTGTATCTAATAAGATTCTTACACTAGATAACCTTCAAATGAGAGGGATGTTTTTGGTTAATTGTTTCTTCTTTTGTTTAAGGGAAGAAGAAACCTCTTTCCACCTAGCTATTTCTTACCCCTATTAGTCAAAAGTTTGGAACTTGGTCCTTAGCACATGGAACTAACACTGGGTTTTTTCTGGCAGCATGAAGGATATCTTTATCCAATGGAGAAATGTTGATATGAGTACTGAAAGGAAATTCTAGAATATAATTTCCCCACATGTCATTTGGAAAATATGGAGAAAGCTAATGAAAGGGTGTTCAGAAACACCTCTCTCCCCTTGGCTGTTGTTGCTATGAAAATCAAAAGAAGTATTCAGGAGAACAATGAGGTGTCCCTAGGATGGAAGCTGGATCTTTCTATTGGTATTAATCCTAACAAAGCCCCCAAAGCCTCTAATTCAGAGAGAGAAAATGTGTTGTGGTTATCTCCCCAAAAGGTTTGGATAAATGTCAATTTTGACAGGGCTTCTAAAGGAAATCCGGGTCTTGCTGGGTGTGGTGGAATGATAAGGGATCATGTGGCTAACTGCATTATTGTGGTGGCCCTCCCCATTGGGATTCACTCTAGCTACATGGCGGAAGCGGAGGGTCTCCTCCAAACTTAAAAAAATATTAATTTATCTAAATATAATAAAGTTTGGATTGAAGGGGACTCGATGAACATTCTCGATTTCATCAAGGGTAAGTGTAATCCTTCATGGACAATCAAATATATTATTAAAGATGCTCTTGTAATTATTAACACTTTACAAGAAGTACTCATATCACATGTGTATCAAGAGGGAAATGGAATGGTGGATGCTTTGGCTAACCTAGCTATCAAATCAGAGGGCATCATGACATGGAAAGGAGGCAAGAAACTTATTGTCAATTTAAAAGCTTTGGTGGTGTATGACAAGATTCACTATAGGCAGGTTGATTTGGTGCATCTTTGTAACATTAATGACAAGAAAATTATGCTATAAGGATTAATTTATCATTATGGAAAGATTTGGCATTCCGAAGAACAAGAGGAGAGAGCACAATTTTTTTAGAGGTGTGAGAGGTTGTTCACTTTTCATCTTTCTTTCCCTATTCAAAGTTTTTCTGGTGCTTCTTGGTAGCTCTATTCTTGGTGAAGTTAGGATGGGAGGGGACCTCAATTGTCATGAACCTAAGAGCTGCAAGAGCTAGAAGGATGAAAAGGAGGTTTGGAAAAAGCTACAAAAAGGTGGGCTTACCACTTTCATGGAGAATTTGCATGGTTCTAACAAAGAGGTTACCAAGGAATTTGTAGACAATTGGAACAATAGCAAGGTGATGCAGGAACATCTTAGGTCCTTGGCAATCCTGTGTCACCAAAAACATGTTTGTGTTTTCTCTATGTTGCTTGGTTCCTTATTTGACTGACTTGGTTCGGTGTTGCTCAGTTTCCTTTGTTTACCAGTGTTGGTCAGTTATCTCTCCAGTGCTCAGTGAATTTCCCTAGCTCTTGGTGATTCTTGTCTGGCACTCGGTTATCCTTTCTTACGGAGTTGTCTATTTTGGATTCCTGTTGAGGCTGACTCTTGCAATTAATTTTGGTCACAGATTTAATGATGGTATTTATCATTGGGAATCATCTGGACCTAGATCTTGTCATTCATTCCATTGATGGTGGATCTGAAGGCCAACTTGTTCAGTAGCCTCTTGTATAAATGTAGTTGTTTGGTTATAGTTTGAGTGTGAGTTTTTGGGTAAGAAGATAGAAGCTAGAAGTTTAGAGATTATTGACAGATCCTCATATGTTGGAGGACTTATATACTTGATTATAATATTTTGCCTAAATCGAGAATGCCTTATAGCCCAACACGTATGAATCAATTTGAAGTTGATATATGAAAAAAAAAAAATTGCATTCTCTCTCTCACTTGTGTGTTTGTTGCTTCTATGTGTGATCTCTGCAAGGTGGATCTAGTTAGGGTGTGCTTTTGGCCCCTCTCCCTATCCTCCCTTGTGTCACATGGTCACCATTGGAGGGTTGGAATTTAAAATCATTAAGGAGCTCATTGCTGAGGTCTTGGGCCTTAGCTTGAAAGGGATGAAATTTTATAGGGACAAGAAGGTATTTATTAATGTTATTTTCCATTTCTGTAAGGATGAAGAGGAAGCCGAGAAACTTATTAAAGATACTAGAGGTTGGTATGATGTCCTCGGCTTCAAGGAGATTTGGTCCAAGGTGATGGTGGCTATTATGGAGTACATTACTCTAGACGGAAGGTATAAAGGGGCCCATTCCTACCACTTGGTTCTTCTCTGCCATTTCAGGCACAAGATTAGGTTGTCATTTCATTTTTACTTTCTTAGTTCCCTTTGACAGAGCATCAGTGAGCACAAAAGGAAAGGGAAAAGGCCGATTTTGCATGAAGGGATTATTCTTCTCATTGTTGAGCATATTTCCAAGAAGGCATCCCTTAGTCCCTCTCCCCTCTTAGAGAGTGGGACTACCATTTCCCTAGCTAAGAGAGGTAGGGAGGCTGTGGCTATGAAGGGCTCATCCTATAGGAAACCAAAGTTGGATAAGAATAAGGGTATGGAGACTGAGTCAGAAGGGGCTGGTGTTGAGGGTTTCTCAGATTTTAAAGGGATTTCTTAGAAAAAGACTAAGATTGATAGAAAGGATTCTTTGTCTACTACTAGAAGTGATACAAAGGAAGAGGAGAATAAAAACATTGAGGTTTTGATAGATTTGGGTGCTCAGAGTGATCCTGGGGATCAGTAGGTCCCTATCCTTGTTGACTATGCCAGTTCTATGGACCATGATGTCCCCATTTCTCCAAATAATGTTGCTACTACTAAAGAGGTTTTAGATAAAAAAGAGAGTGATGTGAGAGGTAAGGAGACCCTCTAGGATAAGGATATTTCATGCTCTTATAGATCTATCCCCTTCCTTAAGACCATTGACTTGCAGGAGCGGAACGTTCAGCTCTTGAGAGAAGATTTGGAGGACAAAATTAACCTTCCTTTTGGAGTTATGGAAATGGTGAAGGTGATGTCCATGTATTGCTTCCATCTGATCAAATGGTTCTTTCATGAAATTAAAACGTTGAGCCTCAACCTTAGACCTCTCTCTACCAAGGTGGACATTATTCAAGAAAGAATGGGTGTTGAGTTGGATGGGACAACCAAAGCCAGGGAGAATTGGGATGAGGTGGGATTGATGCAAGAGAAGATTGACAGGATGGAGACTACCCTCAAGAAGATCATGATGGACACCAACCAGTTTATGGGTACCACGATGGACTGTATTAGCAACATCCAACATGAGTTAAATGTTGGTTCCCCTATTAAAATTGATGATTCCAACAAGGATGAGGCTCCATCTTGATTGCGAAAATGCACCAGGTTGTCTAAGAAGAAGAAGATGCAGGAGAGAATTTTGGAGCTTTCAGGCCTTTAACGTGGCCATCACCAAAATGTCTAAGGTTAAAAAATATATGGAGGAAACTCTGCTGGAGTATGCCTTGTTTCCTTCTATTTTTTTTTCTTTCTCCGTATTTTTGTTGCTGGGTTCTATTGTTTGTTTACTGGTTATAGGTTGGCTTTATGTTCTATGGCCGGGTTTTCTTGTGGGCTAATTTTTTGAGCCCATTTTTACTTGGGTGGTTTTAACGACTTATCTTGTATAACTCGGTGTAACAGGTTTCAGGTCCCTAGTTAAAACCTATTTTTACTAGTAATAAAAAACAATAGGAGGAATGTTGAAAAGTAATTTTAGAAGATGTTTGTATTGGAACTATGCCAATCATCATACTTCATGTTATTCCAAGAATCCATCCAAAGTGATGGTTTCATCATGGATACCTCCTTGGTGGTAAGGTGCTTATATTTATCATTAGACTATTACATTGAATGATCCATGCTTCTCTATGATCATACGTTGACTCATCCACTTCATATGATAGATTCATGTATTGTCTCATCCAAAATGATTATTTTGCATTATTCAAGAGATGACCTAGGAGGAGTCCTCGGCCAAAACTGAAAATCCCACCCATTCCTCCTCCTATTCCATCCAAGTTATCCAGGAGCTTGAGCTAGGTGCTAAAGAGGGCAGAACTCACAAAAAATGTGTTAAAAACCATTTCAATAGGAAGGAGGGTCAGGAGGAGTCATATGTCTTTGAGTCTATGGAGAACAAAGATAGGAAGGACTCTGATAGTACTCTTCAGACTGAATGTAGGCCCAAAAAATGGAGAATGATGGAGAGCCATGTTAATCTGGAGGTGGACTTAAGTGGCTCGGGTCACCGGAGGTCCAATAGAATTGCCAAGGAACAGTGTAAAACTAGGTTGATGGAAACAACCTCTAGAGAGCAATCCCTATCTGGAAAAGACTCCCACACCATTGAGTCCATGAAAGGTTCCTCAGATGATCATATGAGTCCCCTTAGGACTGGTAACACTCCCCTGCCCAACCTCTAGCAAACCATGGAAATCCTCAATAACCCTACCCCGCCCCTAAGTCCTTTTCATGATCCATAGGATAAGCCCCCCAGCTTTGATTACGATACCGGGGCTCTGGCTGACAAAAACAAATTTAAAGGCACCCTCAAGAGGAGGTTCTTTGATATGGACAAGGATATTGCGGAGATTAAAAAGAATATGCAGGAACCAAAGCACCAATGCATGATGACCAACAAATTTTCCCTGAAGGTCATGCATGCCTCGACTACGACCCTTTGTAATGTGCAGGAAAAGCTAGTAGGCAGCAGTCTAGAATCAGATGAGGACAACAAGGATCTTTTCCTATTTCTACAAGAGGAGTGGGCTAGGACCCTGTAGTCTAAGAAGTTGGGTGGGAAGAACTAACTTTTGGTGTCCATGAGTTGGTTAATTTTGGTTGGGCATGGCCCTCGGATCCCATGTTTTGCATTTGGGGTTAACATTATTTTTTATAGCTTTTCATTCAGCTCTGCATGGCTTATGACTGTTACTTTAACTGCTAGTCTTCATTTTAAGTACTCTGGTTTAATCCTTTTGATCAGTACTATGGTTTATGTTTTTGATAGGGGTAGAGTTAGACTCAGTGATTATGTTGTTAAACTATTTTATCTTCTTTCACTAGTTCCATTAATGTGCTCCTAGTCCCTTTGTTCCATGGGCCAACACCCTCTTGCTGCTTTATCTATCAAAAACATAATAAAGAAAACTTATCTTACTATACTTAATACAAAGAAGATAAACTCTTAGAAAGATGGTGTACAATAAAGCATTCTACTAGGGTAATTATATTGAATTACTTCGAATAATATTAGATGATAGTAGAAAGGAAGAAAACACTAAAAAATATAGATATCTAATAATTCATAAATTATTTGTTTTAAAATAACATCTCTTAAAAAATTAGATAGGTTATTGTTCACCAAGTTTATCACTCTAAGTACATTACTTAAATTATTTATTTTACAACCTCATAATTATATCCAATGTAAAACAATATAAAAATGCTAATAACTTTAACTTTATTATTATTATTATTATTATTATTATTATTATTATTATTATTATTATTATTATTATTATTATTATTATTATTATTATTATTATTATTATTATTATTATTATTATTATTATTATTATTATTATTATTATTATATACAACATAAGTTATCAATATAGATATCTTACTTTTAAATGTGCATAACAAACAAGATAATTAATTGAACTACTAAATTATTTTAATAGTATCATGTTTCTCTTTTTAATATTAGCACAATTGAAAAAAAAAAAGTAAATTACATAAAAATAGTTGTATTATAATTGTCTTAGTAAAAGTTTTAAGGAGAGGATAAACGTCATTAGCAATTTAGGATCTACACCTCTGATATTCTTATAAAGGTTCACATAGAGCATAACAAAAATTTAAGTTTCTGAACACACTTGGAGTAATGGTAAAAGTCATGTTTTAGGCACCTAGATGGTGTTGAGTTCAAATCTTCTTCAATACAAACAAAAAATTGAATTTTGTGGTTGTATAAGATAGGTCACTAAATAAATTTGTATTGTTTTAAATTTCTAATGTAGTTTATGCTTTTAATTATTCTTGGATAAGTTTCTTGGTGAACAAACACAGGGTTTTGAGAACTATGTAATGAGCATCTTCATTACTAAAGTGGCAAAGGAACTTTACCCTTTTCTATCATATACACTTAAATCATATATTGTTTCTTGGTATGTAAAATTTGTGCTCAGAGTTGTCAAACAAACTAATTTTTAATAACTAAGTAGTGTGGTTGTGAGGAAGAAGCACGCATGAATTTATTGATGTATGTAATATTTTATACATTCATAAGGAAGTATAAGGATCTATAAAGATATTTATAAAAATAATTATGAGTGCCAAATTTTAATATTTTTAAAAAACTTTTGGAGTAATAAGGGTATGAAAATTTATCAAATTATCATTATTGTCAAATTTGAAGAGGGTGTTTTTCATACATAAGAAATAAAAACACAATTACTTTTAATTGAAATAATTTATGGGATGTTGTGATTTGAACTGTAAGAAAACCACAAAATGTAGATAAAGGAACAAATTGGATTGCTAAAGATCACATGGACATTGCATTGATTGGTCTTGGTTTATCAGATGCATATTTGCATCACATTGATCTAACAAAGACATCAAAGGAAACATGGTATGAGCTTAAATTTATTCAACTTAAAGGCTTTGAGTGATAAAATATTGGATAAAAAATGAAGATGTTAAAGAGGGAGACAATATTGTTCAACATAGTAATACATTTTCACAGGTGGAAACTCTAATGATGATGATGAAAATACCAAGGTAATCTTACTAAGTAGAATGCCTTTATTTTTTTATCATATCATTTAGACATTGAGAAGAATGAATTTTAATTCCGAAACTATGATTTCTTCATTGATTGATGAAGGTAGTAGAGTTATAAAGAGATTCAATTATTGAGGAAAGTGCATTTCTTGCTAAGAAGAATCTAATACTTCAATAGGGTAAGAATTATTGTATACTCTTATTTTCAAGAAGTTAGACATATGAATATGAATTTTATTCACTGTGCCAAAGATCTCATTAATGTAAAGTTGAAGAAAAATAAATCTCTAGCTACAACTCAAGGTGAAACACAATATTGTGGTTTTGTGGTGCATAAATAAAAACCAACGTACCATGACATCAATGAAGGATGTATGCTTTATAGTAAAGAAAATAATTGGATTTTCAAGGAAATGGAGGTAGGAGGATGTTAGCCCAACTATTTAATTTACACTTAGGCTTTTAAGCATAATTTATTGTATATGTTCATTTGACACTTGTCTACACAAGTCGGATCATCATTTAGGAATCTACTAGAGGTGTGTCAATTTCATTTTGACACATCATCCTAGTTTCTTGGGTGGTTTCTCCACCACTCCAATTCTTTCATCCTTTTGTGGTTGGACTTTGTTGTACTTTAACATCTAAATTTGTACTTTTCTTCTCTATTAGATCAATAGTTAGTTTTAGGTCACATTATTTTGTGCTTCATTTTATCTCTATTGATCCTTAGTTTCTACATGGTATGAGAGAAGTTAGAGGTATTGTGAAGCCTATTTTAAAATAATAGCATAGGTATCTTGGAAATTTTGGGGGTGGATAGGTTGATGTGTCCATATTCAAGGGTCAACTCACGTCAACTTGTTGTGTCTGTCTCTGTAGCTCATCATATTTGTCTGTGATGGCCCCTGTTACTGTAGTTGGGAAGCTCATTCTATTTATCCATTTGGGCTCCCATTCCTGAAATCTAGCTCATCCCTTTGACATTGGCATTGGCCCCCATGACACCAATTTGGATTTTTTTTTAAATCCCACTAATTTTTGTTTGGTGGTAGTTTGAAATCAGCTAACTCCAACCCTTGTCGCCATTAAGGGGGTGATGTCATGGTGGTGGTGTACACTATTTTGAGAATTTATCCCATGGTCACATTGTTTTTAGTTCCTAGTTCTTTCCAATCATAGGGGACTTAACTTTGGCCCACCCCCATTTTATTCCAGAAAATTATTTTTTTGATGAAGCTAAACTTTTTTAGTATAAAAAATATTTTTCAGAGGATTAATTTTTTATAGAGGGAAAATTTGTTTCACTTGTAACTTTTTCTTAGCAACTTGGAATTGAGTTTTGTTTGTTGCAAAAGTGCATTTTTTTCAGCCATGAATCCAATGGACACATGCACCAGTATTATAAAGTATCATTTTCAATGTTTTTTGGGGTTTGGTTACAAATCACTCGTTCTATAAAGTTCCAAAGGTAGGAAATATAATCAAGGGTGTATTGTGTGTTTTCTATTTTTCATACTTCATTATGAAGTTGTCTTTATTTTTGTATTCTACTTGAGAAAAAATATAAGTCTAGTAGCATGGATCCTAAAATGGCTATACATTCACTAACACCTTTTAATTATCATGATTGGAAGTAAATATCCATTCTTGTACTACAAAATAAAGGCTTAAATAGGGTAACAATGGGAATAGAAAAAGAACTTAATATAGCTAAGGACACATAAATATTTTTCAATAAGTGTGACCAAGCATTTGACTTTCTATATTTAAATTTATCTCCTGAATTAGTATTTCATGTTGAGAACTTGAAAATACCCAACCAAGTTTTGAAATATCTAAAAACACTATTTGGGGTAATTGATGAACTTAGAATTCATGACTCAGAATATAAAGTCTTAGATCTTAGTTCTTCTAGTTTTTCAACTTTAAAGGACTTCTTCACTAAATTTAAATCTTTGAAGTTGCAATTAAAATATAATGGAATTCATAAGAAAGTGGATCAATTAATCATTTGTATACTTTCCAAACTAGGTTATGAGTTTTTTGTGTTTGTCTCTACCTTATATTCTACTAAAAGAGCCCTTGTTACCTCATGGTCTATGCCCTCACTTGATAACTTTATTGATGTTCTTACAAGGGAACAATAAAAGTTAATTCAAATGGGTACTTTGAAATATACTAAGGCACAAGCTCTAATGGAAGAAAATGAAAAGAATCAAAATGCTAAAGGAGAGAAAAAGAACACTAAAAAGGAAAAAGAAGGGAAGAAAGAAGAGAAAATTGATAACTTCAAAAGGGATAACTCATCTCAACAAAGTAAATCAATTTCTAAGAGAGTTAAATATCCCTTTTGTAACAAAAATGGTCATGAAGAGCATCAATGCATGAAAAAAAATGAGATCCTCTCTTTTCTACTCAAAAAGAATAATATTGAGGTAACTGCTTTTGTTAAAGAATCTTCTTCAAATCTGGAAATTACTAAGGACAAAGAGAAATTGAAAGGAAAGGTCTTATTTTCTCAAGCAATTAATGATTTTGGTGCTACACACCACATGGGCTCTCATTCAGATCTTTATTCTAGTCCTTACAATTCAAATGATTCAGCAGCTAACGCTCATATTCATGTAGATTCATCAACAACAACATCATCTTTTGTGGACACCTTATATGCTTCTTCTCTTCTTATCTCTTTTTTTATTAAAGTTTTCTACCCATTGGTTTTTCTATCTTTCTCCTTTTATAAGAGATTACATTGTACATGGGTACCTCACTAGGCTAGTAGTTGGGCCCCATTTTTTTAATCTTGTCCTTCTAAGTTATGCCTAAGGGGGATGTTAGTAGAATTTTTTAATTTACACTTAGAATTTTAAGCTTAATTAGTCATCTATGATCATTTGACACTTGTCTACACAAGTCATCATCATTTAGGAGTATACTAGAGATGTGTTAATTTCATTTTGAAACATAATCCTAGTTTGTCGGGAGTTTTTTCCACCACTCTAGTTCTTTCCTCCTTTTGTGGTGGACTTGGTTGCACTTTCACATCTATATGTAATTTTCTTCTCTAATGAATCAATAGTCATTTTTTCCTCACATTATTTTTTGCTTCATTTTGTCTTCGTTGATCCTCACTTTCTATAGAGCATATATATATATCATCTTGATCTATCTTCTTTCTTAAGGTTGATTCCTTACATGAAAAGTAATCTACTATTTTAAACTAAATAAAAGAGATGATTAGGCATAACGTGTGTCCCTTAAAGGAGTAAAAGGGAGGGGGTGAGGTGGGAATATTTATTATCGGTGCACTTGGTATATTCATGTTTGGTTGGTGATTTATATAAAAGAGAGGAATATTTTCCATGACATTGGAGGAGGCATTAGACACATTGTGAGAAGATGTGGGATTTTGGAGTAAATATATCTCATTTGTCACACTAGAGGATGCATTAAAGACATACTCAAAGGAGATGTCAAATTTTTGAGGAAAGGTGTCTCATTGTGTAAGGAAGTTGGGATTACTTTATGTTACCTCATGTTGTGCAGATGGTTACATGTTTTATAGACAAGAGATCCACTGATGCAGTCAGATATTTCCTAAGTTAATGGGGAGAATTAGTGCAGGTGCTTCATCAAAGTATTAGGAGGACTATTATGATCAATACTTAGGATGCTTTGTCCTTTGTTTGGTTTAATGTAATAAGGGGAGAATGTTGGACATTATTACACTAGAAAGAAGGTTTAGTTTTAGTTAAGATCAATAATATTTTATAGTTATCTATTAATTTTGGAAAATTGTATCAATATTTTAAGGTTGTGACTTCAATCAACAGTCATCAAATTATTTCTTTGATCATTCTCAACCTTTTAATATGTAGTGTTTCCACATAATAGCACTATGTGTGGACATTTATATGACATGCTAACTTCACACAAAAATTCATGGGTTTAGCAACTAGTGGAACATTACCTTTACACTTCAATTTGGAAGCAATTCTCCTATATGAAATAAGCTTAAATTTAAAAATTTAGATTATAAATTATGAAGAAAGAAGTTAATTTTTTTCTCTCTAACATTTGAAAATATCATGTTTCAAATAAATTTCTTACAAGACGCTCCTTTAATTCATTTTATCCTTCATATTGATCCTGACGAGCAGTACCCCAAAGTGTTTAAATCTTCTCAAAACCTTTGATGGACCATTCTCGCATGTTGGATCTCCTAGATATACATTCTTACTTTTCACCTCTAGATATTCCTAACGTAAGTCATTTCTAGTGAGGCACTTTATTTAGTTACTCTATTGCAACACATCTAGTATCGAATCTTTCAGAATCTTTTATAATCAACCCTTATTAACATTATCATCTGTCACCCACATCGCAAATGAAAATTTAATTACTTTCAAGTCACATAATACTATAAAAGTAGTAACACCATACCATCCTCCATAAGTTCTTAAGTATAGATGTTAGGGTTTCTACCCTATCTCAAAATGTCAATCTACAATCACTACTTCACACAATAAAAGAGAGAACTATCACAAAAAATACTATTTTACCAATATTAAAAAATGTATTGAGATGATAGGTAAGAAATAATGCAAAATAGCCTTTGTTATAAAGAAAAGGCAAGGGAAACAAGCACTAGTGAGATGTGATGGTAGGTTCAACCACCTAACAATGACTCAACACAAATTACTAAAAATAATAAACAATAAAAAAGTTCACCTAACCTTCTAGAAATGTAACATGTCTAAGTTAAAGTTAAGGAAAATGAATAAACATTGATTTATTCCAACATAAAGAAGTTTCAATTTTCTCTAGCTATCCTTCTAGCTTGAGCACTTTAAATTATATAACATACAAAAATGTAGAATATCATTGTTGGCACAATTATGGTATTTTACCTTGGTTAACTGTCACATAGGTCATAATTACACTTTATTATAGCTTGCTTTTGGAATTGTATATGAATAGTTGAAACATTTATTCTATAGGTGGATTAATCATGTTATTATTTTATCATCTCCACATGTATAGTGGATGAAATTTTTGGCTTTAGTTGTTGATCCACCTTTACTGGACATGTGACTCCACCTTAGATAGGTGATCTACCTTTTGTGGTGTTATCACACTATCACCTATCCACCTTCTGTTGGGTAATAGATTTTCATGTTGGTTATCATATAATGAGACAAAGATACTTGTCATTGTCTCACGTACTCCTTTGTACTTGCCTTGGCTACATAACCAAGAAGTCTCCTATGTAATATGTATTTTAGTTGATTCAATCCATTCCAATTCATCAATTATATTGCATTCTTGGTGAGAATGTAGTTTATTCCTATTACAACATTATCTCTTGTTATTGTGCTTTCCATTTGGCTTCTAGATCTTGGGTGGCTATCTCCATAGCCAAATCTTACAATCCTGTTATAGGCATCCTTTAATTTGAGCACTCTAATTTATCTTATTCAAACCTTGTAAATATTTTCTTACTATAACCATAAAAATATTACCAATCATGTGTTACTCTCTCTTATAACTCTCTTATGTGTAACAAATGTTCTTAACTTTTTCTTATGTTGGGAGTCTAATATGAACCATTTGTTATTAATAATTTCACTAGCTTACTCATTTCTAAAACTAAAGGTAAACTATATCACCCAAAAATGACATATTAATATTTAAAATACAAAGTTAAAAACTTTTTCAAAAAATAAAAAAATATTAATCACAGAGGTAATTATAAACTAATCTAATACAATTGTTAAAATAATAAATTTTCCAAATCAAAGGTTATCTTCTCAAACAATAATACTGTAACTAACCTTTTTATTATTAACACTTGTTCTTTGTATCGGGAGATTTTTTATACCAACTGTACAAAGAACTTTGTGATCGTCAATGAACTTCTATTATTTCATTCATATTTACATTTAAAAAAATCCATTGAGATGGAACTTGCCATACTATAGTTGATGGAGTTACTAAATCTCCTTTTTCCTCTAAGGTTGCTTGCCACACTAAAGTTGACGAGTCAGAGAATGACTCCATTTCATTTAAAATATTTGATAAAAGTACTTTCCCTTTTCACAAAGTATTCCCACTACCGTTTGTTTGTACAAATTGATTGATGTACTCTACTTTCCCACACAATCCACTAGTGTCTCCCTTTATTCACAAGATTTGATAAAAGCATTCCCAAGAATTCAACTGTACATGGGATGGACTTTTCAAATCAATTCTGCATGCTGAAGATTTAGTTCACCGTCTACCTTCTATCACGCCAATCATCTCCATGAACAATCCATGATTGCTGCAACTAGTTTTCCTCACTTTTATAATTTTTTATGTTTGAAACACCTTTCTCTGAAACAATTTCCCCACAAGCTTCAATGTTTTTAGGTTGGTTCTTGTCAGTATTAGAATGACAGGTGAGAAGCATTTCTGAGCTACTAAAAGAAGGAAGCTTCATGTCCTTAACTTTGCCCCACAAAACACCATACAATCCTATTACTATCACCACTCCTCCCAGCACGCTGCAATACATAAAACTAAATTTAAACAACTTGAATGCTATGTTATTATATTATACTTTTATTGATGAAGTATAGCAGACAAAACAAACCTGCCCAAGTAGATTCTCTGGTGAAGAATAATTGAGTCCATGATTGCTGTAATTACCATAGTCAATGGAATAAACGCAGTAGCAAATACAGGCCCCTTTGTCTTCATGCACAACCCTTGAAGATAATATGCAACCCCTGTACCTATAACTCCCTGAGTTAATTTAAAGCATCACCTTCTTCAAATCAGTATGTGGGTATCTCAATTATTCTAAAGAAAATAGATGAATAAATTTAAGGGTACCCTTAAATAAAACATTCTAAACTTTGATTTGATCAGCTTACAGACATTCTAAACTTTGATTTGTTCAACTTACAGAATACACAGCTGTAAGAAGATTAAAGTCGAATCCAACTGCCCAGGCAGATGGACGTCGTTCAACAGGCAAGGTGACTGCAATGGACTGTAAGGTGCCCATCAAACAAATTAAGGTGACAAGGGAAAGTTGTGCAGGATACTTCTTGAGAACTGAAGCCTGATTTCATGATGGAATTAGATCGAATTAAATCAGAAGAACAACAAGGCCTAGAATAGATATATAAATTAGAATTTATAAGTAAAGTTAGTTACCTGAAGAACAAAAAAGGAAGCCCAAGAAAGGGTTCCTGTGATTAAACACAGGCAACCTTTTAAATTATCATGAGATGCAGTAGCATTTGAAGAATTATAATTGTTATTTGATGACCAAGGCATGGGAACAATAGGTCCTTTGTAGAAGGTCATGAGCATTGCTCCACCCAAACACACTAGTGTTCCCACTATCTTTGCTTGACTTCGTATCTTCCAAATTCTTATTTTCTCCATTCTAATATTCCAATATATTCTAATTTTAGAATTTTAATGAAAGACTCTATATCATTTACAAAAGAGTTTTTAGCTATCTTATATAAAAACACTAAAGTTTAAACAGAAACCTCTTCAACCAAGAATAGAAAGTAATAATATTAAGTGATTACCTAAAGATGAAAGCAATCACAAAAGTTGTGGCAGGAAGTATGTTATTTAATGCAGCTCCGAATGTAGGAGAAGTTAATTTCAAACCCAGATAATAAAAATTCTGATCAATTACAGGTCTGCCAATATAAGATAGTCATCAATTAGGATCTGTGATAATTATGATGAAAAAAGTAAGAGTAAAAAGGACAAACTAAAAGAAACCTGTATATATACCCCAACAAACCAAGAGCAAAAATCTGACAAAATATGATAAAAGTCATTTTGGGTCGCAATTTCCTGCAATTCAATTCATTGGGACAAGGAATAAATTAAGCACATATAGGTAAGAAGCAAACATAAATATGTCTAGTGTAAAATTATGGGTTTATGTACACAAACAAATACCTTTCAAAGAAGTATGCAAAAGGAGCAAGAACAATTGTAGCAACGATATGTCTGTAGACCACCAAAACAAAGTGACTCATTCCATTATTAAGAGAAATCTTGGTAATTATGTGCATCCCTGCATACCCAAACTGCAAAATTATCATTGCTATGTAAGGCTTTGCTTTATCAAACATCTCCATCCCCATTGAAATAAGATTTTAAGAATTCCTTTCTCTAAGAACTACTTTTATTGCTATGATGTGCTCCACTTCAGAGCACAATGTCTGCATGCTTACAAATAAATCAACTTATATTGGCAATGGTGGTCAAACAAGGGACAAAACATTGGTCAGCATAAAGTTATTCCTCTTGTTAGGTAACAAGAAACAATCATCTTTTAAGCCATCAATTATTTATTCTTAGTGACCTAATTTGTCCTCATGAGAATTTCAGATATTTAATAATGAAGGATTTGAAAAAGAGTGAAACCAATTCAGAGCAAAGCAAAAAGAAGTTCTGTGCAAATGACTCAGTTAGCATTTGCAATATGGGGAGGAGCAGGAACACTAGCATACAGTTTTTTCCCTCTTAGTGGACGCGCCAAATGGAAAAACGAAATTGGCTGTAAGGAGTGTTGAATGTATAGAGCTATGGAGACATTTATGGTTCTTCGATCAATCATTTATCCTTTTCAAAGATTATTTAAAGCCAATGACAATGAAAAGTTAGAAGACAATGGATGCACCAACTGGCACACTATAGAATTTCATCACAATTATGTCCGAAAAAATGATTTTCTTCTCTATTTATATAAACATCAAACCAAATATCGTTTTAAAATGCTGAATCAGCTAAGAAATCATTTCAGTGGGCTCAAGAGTTTCACTATGATTAATGGCATTTTTAATAAGGACCCTTGTTTGTTTGTAGCTAACATGTAAAGTAGGAAATGACAACCCATTATCAATTTTCTATAGTCCGAAATTCCTAGCTACCATAGCAATATCACCAACGTAGGAATGATTGTATATGCACCAAGCTTTTATGCAACATTGTAATCCAATGTTTTTAATGGGTAAGGGAGAACCAATACTCTTACATTAATTTGGGTTTTTTTTCTAATAGAAATTTAAGTAGGAATATATATATATACACATATAAATATGTGCGTTGAGGTTTAAAATATAATTCAATATATTTTAAAGGAAATCAAATTTCTTTAGTGATTAATTTGAAATAGTTTAAAGAATAAACATAAATTAGTATGAATTAAACAATAATTATTGAGATGATAGATATAGTCTTGTAATAGTTATTTTAAAAGTAAATATAATAAAAAAATTTAATTATATAGTTGAAGAATGTGTAGTAGTGATCTAGGTAGTCTAGAATTAAACTTGTATTCACTAACAAAATTATATTTTTGTCAATCAATGGTCAAAATTTATGTTGCATTTAAGATCAATTTTGTGGGTCCAAGTTGAGTTTACAATCACATATTCATCCTTTGAATATAAGATTAGATCTATAATGTAACTCTTCTAAACCTCACCTAAATAATACGGTTCTACTCTTTTATTTCTTGATATATTAGGGTTGATAGTATGTAAAAATACATTCATAGAAATGTCATGGTATCAAAAGGAAATGTCTTATTATAGTTTCAACCCTATAAATGTGTATAAAGACGAAAGACACAAAGAAATCTTCCTCAGAAGTAACATATGTACAATGTTTGTTTCATTTAGACTACCAAATAGAAAATAATTGTTATAGATTGCTCATCTAATTCTATATAATGAAAGAGAATTTGTCAAGTTTAAATATATTTAAATTAATGCTAATAAATGACTTTAAATACTAGAACAAATCATATTTCATAAAATAAATATAAATATGTATATAGTTAACTCAAGGTGGGAAAATAAAGGGACCATTCAATTATTTTAAATTTTATAACGGAAGGGGTCAAGAAAAACGCAAAAAAAGGTCCCTATATGAATAGATGGCTGGATACATGTGACTAATGGTTAGATAAAGGTAGAAGCATTGAAAAATGTGGTTAAGTTCTTTGTATAAGAGTATTTGTGTCTAAGAATAAGGTGGTGTCTTAACGTGAGGGAATGTGTGTATATGAATTAATAAACATAAGCACATGTTTGTACCTTTTATTAATACATTCTTGTACCAAAATATTTCATCATAATGATAAAACTAAATGATGAATGGTATGGCTCATTAAATTTTGGTCCAAAAAGCTACAGGTGAATCCTAAAATGACTATGCATCTCAAATTTTATAGGGCTCACAAGTATGCATATAAACTAAATATTCAAACATAAAAAATTAAGGAAACCTTTTATAGTTTGATTTTTTCCTTTAGTATGTTTTTTTTATAGGAATTAAAAAATACAGAAAATAAGTAAAATGGATAAAATTAATTTCCCACAAGCTAATATTAAGTAAAAAGGGGGAATTTCCATTTATTTAAGAAATATGAATTGCAAAAAATTATAAATATTAGAAAAATTATCTGTATTTCAATGTTGACAATCTTATTCTTATTGTGGTATCTAGGGAATTAAAGGGTTCAAATGGAGCCTAGAACATGTCATAAGATAATGCTCTATACATTTATACAATTGACTTTACATTAGCATTTATCAATACATAAAAATTCAAAATATGATGCACTGAATTGAATAGGGGGCATATGTTATATTACTATTATTCCACTTTTGTGCTATCAAGATGTGACTAGTGCTATAAATATTATCCACACTATTAAATATCAATCTCTAGATAAGCATTCAAGGTAAAAGTAAAAATCTCTATCACACTTTGGGCCAACGGAATAGATCCGATCTGGCCAAAATGGTTTCAGTCAGATGGGTTATGGCCAAACCCATGTGGCATTGATGTGGAGGTCGCATGGCACACCTAGGTTTTGGTCAAAACCCCTTGAGTATATATAATCCCAATATATTAGATGAAAAAGAATTGGTAAGTATTTACTCATGTTGTTTTAGCCAAAAACGTTCTAGCCATAACCATTTTTTCTAGAATTGTTCTAGACAAAATGTTCTAGGTGGCATCCTAAGTGGCAACCATATCACCAAATTTATTAGATTACCAGATCTTCTAACTTTTGCAAGCAATTTCTCCTTTAAAATTCAATTTATTCAAAGAAAAAAAATTATTTTTTAGAGCTCAACTTCAAGAATTTGTTCATGCAATTTTTATAATGTTTTAATTATATTTAATATATTATAATTAAAAATACTACAGCTAGGTATTCTAATATTCAAGAAGTTTCTTTAAAAAAGAAAAAAATAATGAATCATATTAAAAAATTAAAAAATATATGCATCACCAAAGGAGAGAGTCTTCTTCACAAATGTATGTATATTTTTAACTAAGACACACTTCATAGAGAAAATATGATGGGAGATGAAAACTTGTGAATTGGGGTATGCCAAAATTTGGAATGTTATAACATTGAAAATATACAATGAAAACTATTTTTTCTTTTTCATTCATTGACTATGTATGGTATCTATTTCAGATGTTGAAATGTGGAAAAAATAAGTTCATTTACACTTGTTTTTTTGTGGGAACAAGAACCCCTCATTTTCAACAATTGAAAAGTTGACTTTAAAAAATAAAGAAACATATCAATTTTGGTAAAAAAAAAAAAGCCATAAATTTCATCAATTTTTACACAATGCATTAGTTTACATCATCTTCAAATTCAAAATAGAAATTCCACTCATATGCCATCAAAATTAAACAATTTTGGTTGTGTTAACATTTTCCTTTATAAAAGTGTGACATAGGTTTGGACTTTTACCGAACAAGAATATAGAACATGTAACCATATATATATATATATATATATATATATATATATATATATATATATATATATATATATATATATATATATATATATATATATATATATATATATATATATATATATATATATATATATATATATATATATATATATATATATATATATATATATATATATATATATATATATATATATATATATATATATATAGATATGGGATATTGATATAATATAAAATATAATCTAGCTCCTGTTGTGGCCAATAAAACAAGTTGAGAATCTTGTAATAGGAATATAAATGACATATGCCCTAATGGTTGTGCTGAAAATAATGATTTTAGAATAGTATAGGTATGGAATTGATACATTTCTACAAAATATGGGTAGGAACAAGGTAATGTGCTATGGAAAATACAATTTGATTGTGCATAAGTAGTGTCTATGAAGGATATGAATATGAAATCTTAGCATTGCGATAGATCACAATCTAGAATTGTAACCATGAGGAAACGAAACATATGAAGAGGGATAAGATGATTTCCTTGGTGTAAATATGTAACATGGTAAAAATGAGTGTGTAATGGGTAGGAATTCTTAGGATACAAAAGAGGAATATAAATGATCTAAAGGGGATAGCTCTAGAAATATAATATAATAATTAATGCCAAATAAATGAATTTAAATTTAATATTTTAGTATAGAATCTAACTTATCATGTGGTACCAATATTAAAACTAATAAATATAAATATTGACATGATAAATGAATTTAATATCATAATGCATCAATATATCATTAATAAAATAATTAACTCAGATCTAAAAGTTAGAATGCAAGCATAAATATCAATAGAATAATAATTAACAATGCAAAATGTGAGTGTACAAATAGGTAGAGAGGAGGGAGCTAGCCTCTACAAAGTGAAGAAGAGGTTTCAAAAATAACATGGCACAACTACACAACTCTATCAATCAACTAGAAACCTCACCTGGAACAAGTCAAATATGCATGACACCTAACTAGGCTTAACAAATCCATGTGGAAAATTAAAAACACTAACAACCCCCTCAAGCATAGCTTAGGTGGACATAAAAGATATGAGTCCCAACAAAAAGGCCTAATAAGATACTCATTTACAATGAAAATAACTTAGAACCAAGGAGAAATGAGGAAAACCTAGTGGGAATGAAACCTCCCTCCGAAAAGAGATAAGATGAAATGACATGTACAAGTAAAAAATAATAAGAGTGATACATGTATGACATTTGATAAGCACCACGTAATACTACAAAATACTTCTATCAAAAAGTATAATATGTTCTCTTCATAGGAAATAAAGTAGAGAAGATCATATGACCCCCCACAAGATATTAAGTGATGAGCTCCATGTAGTGCTAGAAGATGCTCAACACTTGATGCTAAATTATTTGATCCATGAATGTTGAAAAACATTCCTCCCCTTGGGAAGAAACAACACCATAAATATGTGCAAGATTGCATCCCATTCTTGATAGGAATATGTAGAGCACAAAATGAATGTCTTTAAATGTTGTACATAATACTATAAAGACTAAAATGATGCCAATGATTCCTTTGAATTATTTTCAAAGGTATATCCAATATAATTTTGATGCATGATAGATCATGTACCATGAAATATTCTGGAATAGAGACCTTGGATGTATGGTCATGTCTTGACTAATGATAATTTGATAGTGCTACAGATGAAGACAACTGAGTTGGATATCACAACTCATGAATGTATGCACAATCTCTCATGATAGGAGATGATTCAGGTGAGGTAAGAGAAATGTAAAAAAGATGGAAATGGAGATGCAACTTCACAAAATTTATCACCAAATAGAAGATGAATGTCTTTAGTGTAGTCATCAAAACATACAAGATGGTGTTCTACAAACAAAGATGATATGTCTAATAGATATACATCCCAATGTGGTGGATCCTATTTGACTATAGCTAATACATGATGCAAAGAATCTATGGAACTCGTGGATGAGTGAACACCACACTTAGATGTAGAAGAAAGTGATAGTGTTACACTAGATGGCCAAATGAGATTGAATGGTATTTTTGTAGGAGTTGGATAATCAAATAAGGCGATCCAATGAATGAGAAGAATTTGTTATATTTCCTCAATTCAAAACAATGAACATTCTTCTATTGTATTCCTATACTTATCACAATATCTACATTTGATTTTCCTTTTATTATGAGGATTTTGTAGAATACTTGAATGGAAGGGATTATTTGTGAGAGACGTGATCACTTTCAACCAAAAAAACTAAAAATATTAAACATAGTGCCAAGATTTCCCCTAGATTATTTGGTTACCCCTACTTTGACACTTTATAAGGGGTTCTGGTAAACCATCCAAAAGAAGCCTAAACTATGACTTTCTAGAATTAGTGTAATAAAATTCTCTTTATTTTGGTGATGAAAAAGTATATTCCTTTTTAAATTACAAGTTATTTATCCTCTAGATATTTTTTTATTTTTACAAAATAGATTTTAGTGCAAAAATTTAGAATGCGAAGGAATAAATAAAAAAGGTTTACATATCTATTCAATATATCACCATATACATCAATCTAGTGGAAAAATCCATTGTACACATCCCCCTCCAAAAATCACCATTTTCTGAAGTGAGGAAGAGGTGTCAAAAAAACATGACACAAGTACATGAATCTATCAACCAACTAAGCACCCACCTAGAACAAGTCACATTGGTGACATCTAACTAGACTTAACAAAGCCATGTAGAAAAATGAAAACACTAACAAGTAATATATAATCTAACTAAAGATGCTATATATAAATGTGAAATCAATATATAGTCTTCAAAGATAATGTCATAAGCATAACATATGACAATAAGTTAATATGAAAAACTAAAAATAAATGACAAAGTATGAAATCCCATAAATCATGGTTGAACAAAAGATAAAAATGTCAAAAAAAAAGAGTGCCTAAGCTATAATGAAAAATTGGAAACAAGTCATAAAACCAAGGGGTAATAAAAAGTTAAGAAAAGTTGAAAAAGAGATAAAAGGAACAACCTAAGTGTTATAATGAGGAAAATGGAAAATATATATTGAGAAAAATGTATAAAAAATGATAGGCATAGAAAAAAGTAAGTGAAGCAAAGAATGTTTGATAGTACAAACAAACAATGAGGGAAAACTAGCATGTAAACAAATGTATAAGATGAAATACTAATAAAAATATAACAAATGAATAATAGAAAAGGTTTGAGAATAATTCATATTTTAAAAATAAAAAGTTGAAAGGGAGATCTTGGCGGTATATATGGGTATAATTTATCATGAATCTCGATAATCACTTAAAAATGTTTTTTTAGGTATCATATTTGGTAGAACAAGTAGTGACTCATTCATTATATCATTATTGAATAAAAAAAAAATAGTTTAATTTTCATTCTCTTCCATTTTATTATTTCAATTCTTTTAAATATTTTAATGAAATACATTTCTTTTTGATACTTAGGTGAATTATAAACACATGTTTTGATTAGATAAGCACCCATTACAAACACATTTTCAATAGGCATGATATTTGACATTTTTTTCATTACTCAATTTTGTTTCTTACCTTGTATCCATGATGCTTTAATAGGTGATTGGTGTAGTGTACAACTTCTTTTCTTTGGTACTAAATAATCTCTCATACATGAAATTTAGATACTTTTATTATTTTTTAATTTTTTCCCCCTTAACTTTTTGTATTCAATATTTTTTTTCATTGGTTATTTTTTTGTTTGTTTATGTGTATTAGTATCCTATATAAGATTTTTTTAGCATTCATTAGCATATATTTCTTATTTCTAATGTTGATTATTCATATTTTGAGAATCTACTATTCATTTTTTAAAATGTGATTTATTTTGGAAGTGGAATATAGCATCTAAATTAAATTCTTTAACCTTAAAATTGATGTATACATTTGAATCTTCATAACTCTTTGTTGATCAAAAGTTTCAAACATTTTTTTGCTAGTGAAAGAACAACTTTTAGAGGTTCTATGCATGGTCTTCCAAGTAATATCATGAATGCTCCATAGTTGAAATGACATGGTTTAGGACTCGTAATGTTTGGATGTATACTCAAGAGATAGGATATCCAAACTCAATGACTTCATTAACATTTTATTTGTTACCCTAAGGGAAACCTTAGCTTGAACTTATATTTTGATATTGTTTTTAAAAAATTATTAGATATATCATGCATATACTATATGAGCATATGTTTTATCTAAATAATACCATAAATATAAAAATTTCATATCTTTTCTACATGATGTATAGTGATTATTTCATGAGATATTCTATTTTAAAGTAAAATTGTTAGATCTATAAGAGGATAGGAAGATATAACATTGTTAAGTGTAAGAAAATGTGTCTAATTTTAGTTAAATGTTAGGCTTAAAAATTTGTTGATAGGAATCGGTAACCATTTAGGATGGAATTATCTACCATTAATTTATACTCGTATAAAAAAAGTACATAATTTTTTTTCATAAAATTATAATTCATTTTAAAATGAATACATATTTTAAAATAAATAGGGTAACCATTTCAATTTTTCTTATATTCCCGCTCCATTTTAGATTGGGTACACATTAAATGTGAATACCTATTTCATTAAAAATAAAATATGAAACACATTTTTTATTTTATTTTAGGCTTTGAAACCCAACCTTTAGCCTTGGACTTGCAAGTAAAATTCCTTGAGAACATGAGAAAAGCTAGCTTTAGTAATACATGGCTGAAGTTTGTTTTTTTATTTCTTTAATAAATTAGAACCCATTATAGATTATGATGTCTAGTTTTAAAATATGTAAGTTGACTTAATAATTGGTCTTATTTTCTCATATATTGATTTATTAATTAAGAATCTATTCCATAAAATCTAGATGTTAGCTATTATTATTATTATTATTAAATGTATTTTTCAAAGCATTTTTCTTAGAGTTGCATGTGATTGACCTAGTTATCATTTTTTATAAAGAAAAGCAGCAAGAGGGTGCTGGGCCGTGGAACAAATGACTAGGAGCACATTAATAGCACTAGTCTGGGAGAAGATAATCAATAGAAAAATATTTTCCAGTCTGCCTCTATCAAAGACAAACTTAAAGATCATCTTGGGACAAGCCCCCACAAAAGCTGCAAGCTTTAACCAAAAACAAAACCAAAGGACCAGAGTGAGCCCTTTAAAATTGTCAGCAGTCACCCAATCATAGGAACGAAAGAAATTGAAGGAGAGAGACACTTTCATCACCATAAAACCAAAGAAGCAAGCTCAGGCCAAAAATAGCCTATCCATCTTTCTCCGTAAAAAAAGAAGGTCCAGAAACTACTACACCTCCAGCATAGCCCAATGCTATCAAAGATATTCCAACCTGCTGCAAACTTCTTTTCCACCTTAATAGAAAAAGGGTCCACCTCTATATGAGAAAAGAGAAATAAGATCCAGATAATAAGGCTAAAGCTATAACATCTCCTTCCATTAGTACGACCATAAGAGGTAGCCCAGAAAAACTCCACCTCAGTAGGAGTCTCCTCCACCTCCCAGTTCACGAACACAATCTCTACCTCAATAGGAAACTACTCCACCTCCATAGAAGGCTTCCACCACTCCTTTTCAAGAAGAGCATCCACACTCAAAATCTCTTCCAGCACCAAGAGAATTTCCCCACCTTTAAACTAGCAACCCAAAACAATCCCCTTAGCCCATTTAAGACAAGGGTCATCCTCCATCCTGATCCACAACACCTTCAAGTTATTCAAAGAAGGAAAAAACAAAATGCTGCTACTCGCCTCCTCCCAACAACCACTATCCACCTCAATAGGATGAGTTTCCTCCTCAATAGGATCTTCTCCCTCTATAAGATTCAGGGGAGAGGAAAGCATCAGCAGAGAAGGAATCTTCCACCAATAAACCACGAGAAGAAATGCCACCTCGATAGGGATGAACTCCCCCTCAAAAGGAGTAAAGCAAAGTGGAAAAAGAATGGAAAAGGAATAGTACCTGCACCAAATAAAGACATAGGCCAAAGGAGGGGAAAAATCAACCACAACTAGAACCAAAGAAGGGGAAGAGACAAGCTCAGCAAAGTAGAAGACATGACTTTTGGCAGAAGCATCCTCAAACCCCCAAAAAAGAATTTCAATGAAAGAAAAATAGAGAGGCTCTCCCACATGAGAGCTACTCCCTCTACCACAAAATAGGCAGAAAAAAAAATGGATCTTCTTTCCTCACCTCCTTAGGCTCTAGAAGAAAAGGGAAGTACACTAGGGACTGGCCTCCAACAATGTTGTAAAAAACATGTAGAGAACCCCCACAAGATGAATCTCCACCATCAACCACATTGGGGGCACCCATGGTCTTGACCTCCTCTTCCATTCTCCCAAACAACAGGGCCCAAACACCCCAGCTGCAGAGGCTAAGGTAACACAAGCAATGCCTATGAAAAGACCCTCCTGAACACACCTGGCGCAACAACAAAAACTAACCAAAGAAGGTTTTGAGGTCGGCACCAACAACAACCCTCCCTCCATCATCATCAATGCCTCCTTCCCCTCCCTTTGCATCCTCCCCTTCTCCATTTCCGCTGCAAACCCTAGCCCCTCCTCTGTGCACACTGCTCCCATTCCCGTTCATCTCTCTTTTCAGAGAGGTTAGTTGTAAAGTTATGTTATACTTAATTAGAACTTTAAAAAAATTAATGAATACATATATTTTCATATAATATTTAACAAGTATACAAATAAAACATCATGATGTAATATACATCTTTCCCTAAGGAAATTATAAAATATATTTCAATTACATGAAATCATTATTTTCATACATGTTATAGCCCTAGAAAAGTGACTTTATAAAAATTATCTTTGTACATCTTATGATAATTTATGTTGTCTTTCCATTAGAGTATATTACATTATTTTTTATTAAAATAAGTGGGGAACAAACCCAACCCATTAAAAAATAGACAGAACTATAAAAAAAATTACAGATAGAATAGAACTAGTCACAAAAATAGAAAAATAGTGGAGCCAACACAAAACTACAAAATTGGAGCCAACTTATAATACCTAGTTTTAATAAGAGATTTGATTCTTTTTATCTAACAAAAACTTTAGGAGGGAAATACATGTTAGATTTCCTTTTACATTGAACAAGTTCTACCTAAGTAGACCCATCCCTATAATTAGCACAATGCTGACTAACAAAAGAAATAGGTGGTTTAGAAAATATACAACTAGAATGAGAAACATCATTAGGAACAATAAAATTACAAAAATAAATAGTAGCGCAATCAGTGAAACCACCATGAACCATAAGATCTACTCATCTAGAAAACAACAACAAGAGTAGCAACAAGAAAATATGTTTTTGGTTGGAAAGAAAGATAATTATTTATAGAAGTATGGAGAAGAGAAAAAGAAATTGGAGAATAAGCGACTAGAGGATTCAAGATAACCATAAATATGTATGCATATCTATTGGAATTAGAGGATGCCAGAAATAGGAATGGATGGTTAAGAAAATTCTGAAATAGCATTAGGGAAAATAGTCAACTGGAATATATGGTATAGAAGAGTTTGGTGGCCACAAATAAGAATTTGAAAGGAAGGATTAAAAAGAATGATGATGGGGGAAACAAAAAAATGGACAAGTTAGTCAATTTGGAGAAAAATGTCACTAATCTAGAAAATAAGGTGGATAACAATGTTTAAATGTTGATGAAAACCCTCTTGGTCTACCAGGAGGTTTTGGTTTTCTCGGCCAAGAACATGGAAGCCCTTGCTAGCTATCTTGAAGGGAATGACCACTCTAAACCCATTGTGGATCTAGAGAAGGATTTTGATGATAAAGAAATTTTTCCCTCAGGTTTGGGAAAGTGTACTAGGGTGATCCCAAAGAAGAAGGAAACTTATGGTTCCAATGATGTCTTAGTTCTTCATGAGATAGTTAGGAAGATGGGTGAAATCGGTGAAGAGGTTGGATAAATTATCAATAATATGATTTAGGTGGTGCTCTCTTTTTAGTTGTGGGCTAGTTTTGTTTTTGGGGTTGTACTGGCTTCTGTGTTGGCTTTGTTCGGTGGTGCTACTAACTTTTCTGATCGGCAAATGTGGTTTCTTTTTTCTATTGTGTTTTGGGATCTTTAAAGCTTTATCTCTACTTTTTTTCGTAAAGGCTTGTGGGGCCCCTTCAAAACCTGATTTTTCTTTAATCCAAAACATTCATCAATTGAGTAGACGAAGACTGCATGTGAGCCCTATGAGAGAACACATAAGCCAAATATATAGTAGTAAACAATGGCTAAAACAGAAGTGGATTCCTTCATAGTCCACTAGATATCACCAAGAAGGATCAATAACCTATAAATGACTTTACTAGGAAGAATTCTTAATATATAATCTTCAAATAAAATATCAACAAAGGAAGTATTCAACCTAAAAAATTAGTCACAAGGTCTATATTAAAAAATGTGCCACAATTATTATCCAATAGCCTCATAGGATTATTCACACCATAAATGAAGGGGAAGATAAGGGAAGCTTACCCACACATGAAAAATATCCATTGTTCCTTTCAAGGGGAAAGGCAAGAAATCCCAGGGCATATTGAGGGGAGATGTGAGTTCCACCTACAAGACCCATCATCAAGAAAAACCTAGTGACCATTCTTATAATTAAAAATATACAAATAAACTAAATTTGATGAATGGTAAAGATTTATTTTACCCTCAACAAGAGGAGGCCAAACCTCCTAAACAAAGTGGTTTTAATCAAGAAGAGAAGTCCAAAATTGAAAAACCCTACAGATTATGTCAGGTTTGGTAAAGTAATCCTCATAATGTAGTAAATTACATTTCCTATAAGAATCATAGGATCAAAATTAGCATGAGTAACTATCAACTTACCAAGACCCTTCATTTTTCCAAAAGAAATAACCTTGGCACAATTTATGGTAGAGCATATTTTCTAATAATATCTAAATAGGAAGCATGATATGATTAGAACGAGAGGACCCATTAGAAGCAACAACACCAACCTTTGTATATTTATAAAATGGAATAAACACATTATATTTCATATAAGGAGAATTGTTTAATAATTTTGTATAAGTGCTTCAAATTTTTATTATAATTATGACAAATAATATTATTAAGAAAAAACTTTCACTTTTTGACTAAAAAGTGGACCCAACTTCCTACACTTTTAAAAAAGGTTTAGATAATTAAGCCATTAAAATCTAATGGAGGAAAAAGGTATTAAAAAAGTTAGAATAATACATGAAATAAATAGTAGAGATAATTTGGGGAATGAATGAAATTGCAACTCTATCTTGGATGAAAATATGTTTTTGACTAATTAAGCAAGTAAAATGACCCTTATCCCTCACAAAAATAGATATATTAACAACGCATCACAGAAACAATCACAAATAACAATTGATGTCACACAAATAGAATCACAAAAATACCCTAATATTAGCACCCTTAAAATATAACAAACAATGAGTCAACCATCAATTTTAACATATCCAACAACATAATAAACATATGTTCAAAAATATAAGAGTATCACTTAAACTAAGCCCTAATTTATTACTATTAACCATATTATTGTCATAAAAATAAGCTAAAGTATTAATAGACATGTAGGTCTCATAGCTCATACATAAAGGATAGTAAAGAATATAGAGACTATAACTAACTATCTTCAGCCATAATAGGTTACTATGCCTAAGAGAACTACACAAAGCAATAAGCTTAAAGATCAAAACAACAAAAAAATTGCTTGAAGCTTGATACCCCATAAAAAGTCACAATATTATTTTCTCTTAAGTACCTCCCACTTCCCTAAGATCCTCTACATTTGGTCCTTCCATGCATCCTAATCCATGTCCATGTCATGTATAGCCTCCACTTGGTGTTGCCCAGTGTCTTGCTACTTCTTTTCCTTCCTTTTTAACTTACTATGCCTAGAAACAAATCTCATAACTGATTTCATCATTATCCCATCCATAAATACATAGGTAAAACTTATGGATATTACCAATTGAATTTTTCTTTTATGAAATTTCGTAGCTCTAGTCTCAAAGTTTCTTATTCTAACCTATATGTCCACAATTTGTACTTTCAAATTTGGATGATAATATGTTAAGCTATTAATAAGTTTTGGGTTTTTTTCGTTTCAAATATAAATACAAACTCAAATCCATGATATTTTTCTTCTCCAAAAATTTGGAACTAATAAAATTTCTCCTTCCTCTACGGATTGTGTGCTTGGTAATCATCTATGTTCTTGAATAGTTAGAATTATTGAAAATAAGGTTTATATCATTTTGACTCTAGAACAAAATTCTAGACCTAAAGAAACACTTAACATGTTTGTTTGGTGAGGACATCCTAATTTTTTCTTATGTCTCTTGGTTTCTCTAAACATTGAAGTATAATATTGTTTTATATATTTCTTGATTAATTTCTATATTATTTTTTATTTAAATTTCTATTTATTTATGTTATCTTAAAATTGTTAAAGGTTTGGATCCTATATAAAAATTAGTTCATCCATAAATTAGAAAAGACATGATATCCTTTAAAATATAAACACATTCATGCTCAACAATAACCAATTATTTTAACAAAAAAAGAAAATAATCAATAGAAAATAAAAGGTTGTCTACATTTCCTAGAAAAATATAAATAATAACCTTACTATTGAGTTGCTTTTGAATGTATCAAAACCATGAATTTTATAAGTCCTTTTTGAAATGACCTATGAGAATGTAACTAATTATCTTACAAACAATAACAAACCACAAGTGAACAAAATAAATTTATTATAATATAAACCTCAAAATTTTAATACCCTATTAATTTTATATTATACCCAACAAAATATGATGAGAATAAAACACATGTTTATATCATTTAATTTTTTCTAGGTAAAATAACCCCTACACCAAGAAAACTCTATCACATTGTCTACTAACCCTCATTAAGCTAAAGATCCTAAGACAAAATCTAGAGTTCTTAAAATGCCACCTTTCCAAACTCTAGAATCAGTAATCCCTTCAATTATCAAACAAAAATCTAGGTTTGGATTAATCTATAGTGGTTGACAATTTTTTCTAATGACCATGGTAAGATTATAATTTTTAAGATCTAGATAATCTCAGACTATTTGGGTAGCATTCCATATTGAATTTTTACTAAGTCCCTTCCTATATTGAAATGATAAACATCACAACACATGCATTGTTCAATTTGTTTTAAAAAGGGGAGAAAAATATACTTTTATACAAGGCACCATATTTAAGTAAGAAGGTGCCTTAAAATGATAAAAATCCTAAAATCTAGATAATGCATATATCCCCTAATATTGAAATCAAAATAAATATTCATTCCCATTGTCATTGTTAGCCTATTTATTACTAAAATATCTCTATAGTGTAAGTTTTGAAAATTATGCAAAAAAAGGTTTTACAGGGACCTGAAATCCAAAGAGTTAAAGATACAAATAAGTCATTAAGAATAGTTGGAAAGAACAAATAAAATAGAAAAGGGGGACACATAACACCCCAAAAAACCAGCACCAAACACAATAGGAAACCAAAACAAAAGGAATCAGGAAAATAATCTGTGATCTACCATTCTCTTAGATTCTCGATGAAATGTTCCATCTTTTATAGCTCTGTCAATGCTTCAGGTTCTCCCTGAGAGCTTCAATCTCCTCACTAGCAAAAATGTACTGACTCTTTTTCGCTCTGATTTTGGCGCCAATTCCTTTCCTATTGTTTTTGGGCATTTTCATTGCTTCTCATTCCTTCTTCTCTAACATGTTAACCAACCCACATAGATTACTAGTATATTATTTCATGCCTTCCATAGAATACCTAAGTAGGTTCTCTAACATATTTTTAATGCATTCAATCCTAGCCAAAAGTTTAACTAGGTCACAAACATCCTCAGAGTAGTCCTCACCCCTGTTGTGAGTTTTATCCATAAAACTCTGATATTTAGTTTCCAAATCCTTGTTCTCAGCATTGAGATTCAAAATCTATTGAAAACACCAATTTTCCTTCCTAAATGAGAAAGGAGATTTAGCTTTAGCAATGTGTAAAAACCCTAGAGAAGATTCATATTTATCGTTTAGGTCCTCCATACCCATGGACATAGAATCCCCTCTTTTAGCATTATCCCGCGTAAGGAGCTTATTGTTCTAATAGTTGGCTATAATTTCATCTATGTACATGATATCATAGTCCTCCCCTTCCAATTTCTCCTCTCCATCAATTTTCTCCTCATTTCTGTAATCCTCATCCTTGGTGTCCATTAGAAGGGTTTCTTCCTGTCACCCTCAGAGATAGTTTTTTATCTTTGTTACCAAGGATGTCCATTGTAGCCTTCATATTATCCTTAGTTTTTTTAGATTTCTCCCTATTAGTGGGGTCAAGATAAATAATTATCTTGCCAGTTTCTTGATTAGGGTTCAAATCATAAATATGATTTTCTTTGTCATCAATAGAGTCCTCATTTTTTTCCTGTCATTTCCTCTCGCACATCCATTATATTTTCAACTTTATCACCCCCCTTGATCTCAGTCTCCTCCTTTGTCTCTTGCTTAGAGGACTCAAAAATCTCCATCTCATCCTTGGTATCTTCTCCATAGGATGACGAGCTTCTACCATTAGCATCTGAAGCCCTTGTTTTCTTTTTAGCAATTTCCTTTCTCCTTGAGCTAGGGAAATCACCATCTTCATCCTCAGAAGAGCCTTCCCCAGAGTCTATCTCCTCATTTTTTGAGCTCAAATAATAGTCAACTAGAACTTCCTTCTTTTTATTCAAAGGCAATAGAATCATCACCCTGCAGAAAGTTATTTTTTAACCTCTTATTAGTTGGTGAAGCTTTCTTACCCTTTCCAGGGGTAGTGCTCTTTCTTTTATCCTTGGGGGTTCTAACACTTCTCATAGGGATATTTTTCACCATAAACTCATGGATAAGAAGAATAAGGCCCTTGTAGGGAACCAATTTTTTAGCATCCCTTCTATTCACAACAAGTCTATGAAGAAGAGAGTTAAAGAGATAATATAGAAATAAAATAGAGTCATTGTAGCGGAAATGGTTTAACAGAAAAAAAATAAAAAAATAAAAAAAAATGGTGCAACATTGCTCTAGGAAAATGACCATCTAGGGTAATATAATTCATCAAGACAATAAGGACCTTATGCCATAAGATCTTAATATTATCTACAACAAAAAAATCCCTATTTTTAACCATAGAATCCATTTTTTCAGCAGTCTTAGGGAATTTGATGGCATCCATTTTTAAAATTTTCCCATTTCTATAAAATTTGAGACCAGATAAGGGTAAACAAGCTACCTGATTAATGAGATCCACATTTAGGATAACTTACCTTCCATCAATTGTAACACTATTATCCCTCCATCCGCAAATTAATTTCTAAGTAATACCCTTATCGTAGCCATGAAATCTCTCTAGGTAGGGTGTAATCTTACCCTTCTCCAACATCTTCCATAGTTTAGGGCTCTTTTATAGTTCCAGACAATATGAAAGTTCTTCTCTCTACAAATATCCTCCCATTATCATCTTTGTTTCAATCTTAATTTTCAGATTATGAAAAATAGAGACCCAAAAAAAGTCAATTAAGAGGCCAAACTTACACACCTAGAAAGCATGTAGAAAGAAAAGGTAATTATTACTTCGTAATAACATGAGAAGGATTTGATTATAAGTTACCTAACCAATACTCTTCAATCCTTTCATCATTTCCAATATGGTTCACTTCCTTACTTCTTGTCTTATCATAATTAATCAGACTGACAGTTTCTATATCCAAATGCTTCACATTATTAGATGTCATCAATGAATTGAGTTTAACCCCTTTATTAGAAAACACATCAATAATAGAATTGGATTCCCTAAAGGAATGGGACACATGGGATTTATTAAAAGATCCCAATAAATATTTTTCCATTTCTATAGTATTGGATATCGACAACGAAGCTTTTGACTTCCCAGACATGCAATTTATAATGTTTAGGGAATCTCCTTCCAACTAGACTTTCTCATCCTTAAATTGTTTAGCCATCCTTAGGGCATATAAAGCTCCAAGGGCCTCAACAACATGGTTTCTTTGAGAAATGATAGGAATAACCACAATATCAATGAATTTCCCACAACATTCCTTGACGACCCCCCCACAACCAACTTTACCTGGGTTCCCCTTAGCAGCACCATTGAAGTTAACCTTCATCTAGCCCTCAAGAGGGGATAACTAGAAACAATTTTTTCCTCCTATTTTCTTATCATTTCTCAAATTTAAATTCCAATATTAAATTTCCACATTAGAATCCCCAAATTTCTTGTCATACAAAGAGAAATATCTTGAATGCATTTGAAAATAATGTTTGCCAAAATAGTTGGGTTTCTTTGAGTGTCCCTAAAGACTCTATTTTTTATGTTCTTTTCAAATATTCCATATTAGGTGAAGAAAAACAAGATACCAAACCAATCTGACTCTCTTATGTAAATTGGGGCATATCTATTGCTAGAATAAATCCTGGAGAGTTTTAGGAAAGACCCATCTAAGATTCCATCTCTAAAGAAACACTTTCCATATCTCTAGAGAATAAGAGCATAGATAAGAAGAATATGGGAAGCCAATTCAAAATCCCCAAAGCATAAAATGCATCCATTAGGGAGATAGAACCCCCTTTTCTCCAAATTGTCAATTGTGAATATTTTGTTCTGAAGGAAGAGCCAAAAAAAGATCTCAACTTTTGGAGTGAGATGCTTATTCCAAGCTTTAGCCTAGCAAGGAGCCTCCTTCACAAGGTGAGGTTGAGTATGAATCTTATAAGTAGAAGCAATAGAGAACATGCCAGAAATTTCAAGACCCCATGTGAAGGTATCCTTATTGTCATTTATTTGTCATGTAAGGAGATATTTATTGATATCATCCTGAAGATTAATCTAGTAATCTCTTACCATCTCTCCAAAAGAAACTTTGCATCTATTCATAAGATCCTGGTACTTAGGTAAATTATAGAGAGGCTTGTCACAAATCCATAACTCATCCAAAAATTTAATCTTCTTGCCATCCACAATCTTCCATCTACCCCTAGTACCCACCACCCCTTTAGCTTTCATCACATTATAACTAATCATAGAGCCACCAATGTCAAGGTCCTCCTGGGTTATCTAATCAAGAGTAAGATTTTTGACATATTTATTTTTTTAGATAATGTTCCATTCTTTCTCCTCTCCATACATCCTCCAAAGTTGTTTAGTTAGAGGGGAAATGTTCATATGTTTAATAGCTATAATGCCAAGACCTCCAAGATGCTTAGATTTACAGACTTTTTCCCATGCTAGTAGAGGGATATGTTTTATAACTTTAGTGCAAGACCAAAGAAAGAATTTTTTAATGCTTTCAATATTCTCAAAAAACTTGGAGGGAATTTTGAAAAGACTAAGAGCATAGATGAACAAGCTTTGTAAGAAGGACTTGAGAATAGTTATTTTTCCTTCCTAAGAGAGAAAAACCCCTTTCCATCCAATGAGTTTTTTATTGAATGTCTCTATTAAGTCCAACCAAAAGGATTCTAGTAGTTTCTCCCCCACAGGAAGGCCCAAATACATAGAAGGAAATGAGGCAATGTTGCACTCCTGAATCGAAGAAATTTTCTCCCATCTTTTTCTCTAGAGTATTAATAAAAATATTAAATCTATTCACCCAATTGATTAGTTAACTAGAGGCTTTGGAATAGGATAAAATGACACCTTTCAAGCTTCTAGCCTCTTGAATAGAAGCTTCACCCATAGATATAGTATCATGAAAAAATGGTTCATGCGAGCAAATATGATTTGATGAGGAAGGATGCAGACCTTTTAGAGTCCTTTCAAAAATTAATTGTTGGTTGTGCCTTCCCATACTTTCAGCCATAATAGTGAAGAGTAAGGGGGAGATAAGATCGTTCTACCTCAAACCCCTATAGTTGTTGAAAAAAGGAGAGGAGGAGCCATTGATAAGAACAACAATTGAGGTAGTGGATATAAGTTGGTCAATAATCAAAATTATTTTAACCCCAAAACCAAATCTCTCCAACACCAACAATAGAAAATTCCATTCCACTCTATCATAAGCTTTCACCATATCCATCTTCAAAAGAAATCCCTATTTCTTAGATTTGGACAGAGAATGAATGTTCTTATGGAAAGTAATGATAGAGTCCAAAATTTACATGCAGGGACAAATCCATTCTGGTGAGGAGAAATGATAGGCGGAAGCATTCTGAGAATTCTAAGAGTCAACACTTTAGAGATGATCTTATAGAAAGAGATACAAGGTTGATAGGTTTAAAAAGATCAAAAGAGTCAGCACATGTCCTCTTAGGGATAAGAGATAAGAAAGTAGTCTTAATCTCCTTTATCATTATTCTACATCCATAGAACTCTTTAACTACATTGACAACATCTTTTCCAACAATATGACAAAAATATGGAAGAAGAACATCTAGAAGCCATCAGGACTAGGATCCTTATCCTCCTCAAAAGAGAAAACAACATCCTTGACTTCTTTGGCTGAAGGTATAGCTCCCAAAATTTTATTCTACTCCTCAATGAAAACCCTAGGGATACCCCTCAACATCTTATCTTTCTCAGATGCTAGGAGGTTTTGGTTAGCAACAAGAAGGCTGGATAAGTATCCAACAACTTCCTATTGTAGGTCATCCTCCTTCACTAGTTTAGAAGAACTCGAGGATGTGATTAATCCTATTAGCATCCCTATGTTTCAAGGTAGTAATATGGAAATATTTGGTGTTTCTATCACCATCCTTCAACCAAGAAACATGAGATATTTGTCTCCAATAGATTTATTCCTTAGAGATAACATTATTATAAGCAACAAGAGCCTCATTCTCATTATTTTTTAATTCATCAAAGTAACCAAGCAGCTGAACAAAATCCTGAACTATAAAAATTACAATTATATTTGGCTACCTATTTTTGTTTCAAAATATCTCCAAACACATCCTTCTTCCACTTCTTTATTTCAAATTTAATTATCCTTAATTTCTTGGCCACTCTAAACATGGCCGACACTTCAATGTCCATACTCCATCAATCAAAGATCCTCTTTTCCAAATCCAGATGGAGGTTCAACATTTTTTCAAAGTGGAAGGAAAATTTTCTTTTACAAGAGAGAGAGTCAGTAGAAAAAGAAATAGGGAAATAGTCAAAGCCAATTTTAGAGACAAAAGTCAAAGAGAAAAAATAATTACTATACCACTATAGGAAAATTAGTGCTTTGTCTAGCTTAACTTGAATGCAATCTTTTCCAGTTCTCCTATTTGACCAAGTGTAGTTAATTTTCTAAAGATTCAGGACATACAAAGAATGGCAATGGATAAAGTTCATAAGGTCATATCTACTCTCCATCTGGGAACCCGATCCCATAAACTTTTTTGACTCCTTAAGAGGAGTGTTTAAGTCCCCCATGATCATCAAGCTTTCATCATTGAAATAGATTCTTTGGTCAACTAACTTGCACAAAATTCTTGCTCACCCACTCTTAGTATTAGGAGCATAAATATTAGTAAGAACCCAATCAACATTATCTCTAATATGATGCATGTGAATGGACACCATATTATCATCCTCAAAAATAAGATCACCTCTAATGATAGTTCTATTCAAAAAAATAGTTATGCCACCAGAAGCCCCATTTGAACTGCTACAACTAAATTCATTATTTAAAAAAAAAAAAAATCTTATCCACTCTCTGTTTGCTCGTATTAATTTCTTGAAATAAGAGGATATCTAGATTATGGTCCCTCACTAGATTTCTAAGAACATCCTATTTATGGGGCATGTTCATTACCCTTATATTCCATGAAATGATCTTCATTTCTTACTGGGGGTAAAAAATTATGGGATGGTCTTTTGTTTTCCATCCGCCAAATGTTGCCAACTATCATTATCCTTGCTTCTTTGTTTTGAAGGCCTTCCTTTACATTCATTTTTACCCACATCTAATTTTTTACTTCTATTATTGATGCCATTCACACCATTCTGGAATAAAGGTCCATCCCCCTTACCTCTATTATTCTTAGTTTTTATGTTGACGATAGTAAATTCTATGTCTACATCTTCTAGAGTTTTTAGAAAAGGAAATTCTCGTCTTTAAAACAAATCAACCTATTTTTAGGAACCATGGAAATACCAATGGTAATGTTCTTAGATTCATTGGATTTCCCTTGGTTAATACTCTCAAAACCTTCTTCTCCTTGGGAATCATTACAAAATAAATACTTTGCAGGATTCTCATTCCAGGAATCCTGACATTTCTTGTTGCTATATTCAAGTATACTTACATTCTCTTTACATATGTTAGAATAAATGAGAGGGGTGTGAATCAGTTATCCATAGTCCCAATCACAAAATGTATATCCAAAAACAATTTACTTAAAACTTTTGTAGCTCGGTAAACTAAAATAGTATTCTATTTGTGCTTTTACCAATCACCAGTTAATAACATATAATGATTATAGATCAAATCCAATATGCAACATGTAAATTATGACAATAAAAAATCACCACAATCAACACATAACACATGATATTTAACGTGGAAACCCTGTGAAGGGAAAAACCACCTGGAACCGACAACCCAAAAATTGTTCACTCTTTTGAAGTGAGGTCAGTGAAGACCCAACCCTATTAAAGGTTACAAACACAATGTGAGATGTGACCTTGATAGAGTATTTTATACCAACCATTATCATCCAACTAGCATTCACTATGGGGTTGACAAGATAACAAATGTACACTCTATGAATGACATTACAAGACTTTATAGTCCACTATGTTAAGAGATTTCTCTATTTACAATGGTTAAAATGTAATAGCAGTTGATCTAATCACTACACAAATTCAATTGTAGATTATTAGATCTATGTTAATCTCATTCAAATCCTCTAATCAATATATCAATTCTATTTCAATCAATATTTAGTAACTTATTGTCACCTGGTAATAGCTTTCTGACGCTTGGTAATCTCTACAGTTCAGTTCTCCTTAACCAGTCTGATCAGGCATGCATGAAGCTTGTTCACGTGATATCTCTATAGTCTCCTTCCTGCATGATTTCATCATGAAATCCTAGTCTCTTAAATAGATGAGTAAACTATTTTAATTCCATCCATCAGATTTTGCCACTTAATCTCCTTTGTTGATTTGGCCGCTTAAACATTCCTCGGCTAACGTGTCAGTGACATGTTTTGTTTCAATCCCTTAGATCTTCTTCAAGTTATGTTAGTCATCGATCTTTGTAACAAACATTATCTTCATCTCTGATTTTGAGGTACTTTACAGCTCATCCACTTCCATTGGCTAAACTAGTCATTTAGTTATTTTCTTCTGCTCGGTTGACAAAGAAATGTGTCGATGAACACAAGCTCTATTTATAATGCGATTGGTATACACTACACTATGTCAGTGTATACTGAAATTTTTCTTTAACCAACAACATTGCCTTGTGCATTTTTCTCTTATCCTTCATCATAGATGAATGCAACATAATTAATTCAATAACATAAGGTCATAGACTCATCCATAAGTTACCCAATGTATTCCTTATCCTTATCTGTCATATCCATCTTCCTCATGTAGTTATATATGTACTTCATCTCTTGTCTTCTTCTTTCTATACATGTTTGGGTATAGTAACTTACAAGATAAGTACTGTCAAAACTAGTTGACGTCAATGACAACATATTACCAATTTAATCATCTTACATATCTAATCAGCAACTCAGTGATCTTAAATCATAGATCTTCAAGTTATATAATGTATTCAAATTAGTTGTAGTTCATCAATCTCTCCCTTTGGCATTGATGGCAACACAAGAAATATGAAATATTCCATACACATACCAAACATATATTCTACAACTTTATGAACAAATGTTGTAACTGTACAAGCTCTCCCTAGCTTAATATGTTTAATCACTATGTTACATAAAAGCATTTGCAAGTGCAGACTGACTTCTACAAATATGATCTTTTTAGCTCCCTTTTATGTATCTCTCTCCCTTTGTTTTTGGCTCCATATTATTCATATTGATCTCTCTCCCTTTGACAGCAATGCCAAAGAACAATACAATCATATAGCTCTATATTAGCCATGTAACTCTCAGTTGTTTGGTGCATTCTCTATATCTCGGTATACTATTATGTAAATCTATTCTTGTACTTCAACCTTTCACAACTTTAGATAGAAATCCAAAGTGTGAACTCTACTACATCAGCATGTATGATCTTCTGATAAGATTAGGCTGATGCAACCTCCAGATCACCTTAGTGACCAGTAGACAAGGGATGGATCCCAAGTCTAGTCCTCAAGTATTCATATGTATCCTTCAGTAGAGGCTTTGTAAATATGTCAACAAGTTGTTCTTTTGATGTAACAAATTCTAGCTTAACTTGCTTCTCCTGTACTTGTTCCCTTAAGTAGTGATACTTAATTGATATATTCTTTTTTTTAGAGTACATCACTAGATTCTTTGAAATATTAATAGTACCAGTGTTATCACAATATATAATCACCGGCTCAGTGGTTACCTCATTCATACCTTCTAACACTTGCTTGATATATGCAATATTTAAACAATTAGTAGCAGTAGCAACATACTTTGCTTTAGCTATAGACTGAGAAATGTAAGCTTGTTTCTTACTTGTCCATGTAACAAGTCTTTCACCAAAGAAGAATGCTCCTTCGGTGGTACTCTTCCTATCATCCACATTTCTAGCCCAATCAGCATCAGTGTATACCTTCAGTTCAAACTTTCCTTTCTTAGGATACCACAGTCCATAATCTTCTATTTTCTTCAGGTATCTTAATATTCTCTTTGTAGCAACCATGTGTGACTCTCTAGGGTTTGCAAAAAATCTAGCAACAGGTGCAAATGTTTCACCATAATCTATTCCTTCCTCCTATGCATATCCCTTGCATACTAACCTAGCTTTGTTTCTTGTTACCTATCCATTCTCATTAAGCTTGTTTCTAAATATCCACTTAGTACCGATAACATTCTTGTCCTTAGGCCTAGGTACTGAACTCCAAGTTTTGTTCTTCTCTATTTGTTCTATTTCCTCTTTCATTGCATTAACCCATTCATCATTTTCTAATGCAACTTTTACATTCTTTGATTCATAATCACAAACTAGACATGTACCTTGTCTTTCTTTACTCCTTTTTTGAATGCTAGCTTGTCTGTCTCCAATGATTCATGTCTTAGGCTGATGTCTTCTGAAAAATCTCACCAGTATCTGATCTCTTCTTTTTTTTTCATCTTGTACAGGTTCATTTTCTTGTTCGGTAGGTGCTTCCTGCTCATCAGTTTCTTTTTCATGTTCCTCGGTATTGTTTTCCTACGGACCAGTTGTCACTATCTGCAACATCGGTAGGTACTCTAGTTGTTCAATGTAACTGAATCTACCATAGTCTTCTGGTTTCTTTGTGCTTTCCTTTGCATTCTTATCATCAAACTCATCAATTTGAACATTAGTACTTTTAATCATTTTATTAGTTACTTTGTTAAGACACTTGTATGCTTTAATTTTAGTGGAATATCCCATAAATATCCCTTCATCACCTTTTGACTCAAACTTTCCATTTCTTTCATCTTTCAGAATAAAGCATTTACTTCCAAAAATCCTGAAATAACTTACAGTGGGTTTGCACGACCAAACCATAACTCATAGGGTGTCTTATTAGTGTTCTTCTTCAGTTGTACTTAGTTCAGAACATAAATAGTTGTGCTGACAGCTTCCCTCCAGTATGTCTGAGAAACATTCTTTTGTAACATCAATGTCCTTACACAGTCAACTATTGACCTATTCCTTCTTTCAACTATTCCATTTTATTGTGGTGTCCTCGATGGAGAGACCTATCTTTTAATACCATGTTCATTACAAAAGTTAGTAAATTCATCAGAAATAAATTCACCACCTCAGTTAGATCTTAAGTATTTCAATTCTTTACCAGTCTCTTTCTCAACTTTTTCTTTATACCACTTGAACATCTTAAATGCCTCTAATTTTTCTTTCAAGAACATGTCTGTCATTAATCTAGTATAATCATCAACAAAAAGAATAAAGTATCTATCTCCATAGTAACTTTGAGTTCTCATAGGACCACATAGGTCAGTATGCACTAACTCATGTAATTTCTTTGCTGAATAATCTTTGCTTTTGAAACTAGATTTTGTCATTTTACCTTTCTAACATTCATGACACATAACATGATCAGGCTTAGATCAATTAGGTAGACCTCTAACCTTTCTCTTTTTACTAATCTTAATCATGTTATCAAAATTCACATGACATGACCTCTTATGCCACAACCACACATCTTCATCTTTTATCATTAAAGAAGAATATTGATCATTGTCAAGATAAAACAAATTACCTCTTGATTGTGTTCCAAATCCAATAATTCTTCCACCATCATCATATATCTTCACTTTCTTTCTCTCAAAAGCAACTCGGTGGCGTAAATTGTTCATCTGACCCACACTTAGAAAATTATAGTTTAGACCTTTTACCCAATAAGCATTGTCACATCTAATTTTATCATTTATCATCAGGGATCCTTTTCCTCTAACCATACAAGGTGCATCATTACCCATTCTAATAAATCCTCTATTGTGTTCTTCAAGATGATCAAATTTCTCTTCATCACCACTCATGTGATGTGTACAACCACTATCTATGATCCATGTATCATTCTTATTAACCTTAGAGATAAGTGTTGTCTCTACATACCTCTCATCTTCCTCTGAGTCATCCTTCATTGCAACAAATACTACCTCCACATCTTCATTAGTGTTGGTATCAGTGACATATTTTTTTGCAATGTAGCACACCTTCTTGCCTTTATCATTTTTGTCTCATTTGTCTCTATTGTAGTGTCGGTAACTTATGTTGCCTCTTCTCCCATAGCTTCCTTCACCAGATTGATCTTTGTATTTGTCATCATCTTTCCTGTGTGGACATCTAGCAGCAATATGACCAACCTCTTTACAATTAAAGCATGTTAAAGGTAATTTACCTCTATACCTTCCTTTACCTTTAGGTAATCTTCTAGCCATAAGAGCTTCAAGTTCATCAAGCTCATCATCGGTATTGCTATCACTATCATCATTCTTATTTCTTCTACTAGACTTACAAATCTTTAGAGAAGACATAAAAGGAGATTCAATAGATAGTTCAACACTATTGTCAAAGTTATTTAGGTCAAAGGTTGTAAGCTTACCAATCAAATTAACAAGAGTAAGGTTGTTACTAGATGCAGACCTTGTTTCATGAATTACAGATATTTTGATTGCATAAACTGACAATAAGGTTCTGAGAACTTTTCTTACCACTGTCTCTTCATCAATAACACCATCAGATGCTTTAATATCATGTACTACCTCTTTCAGTCTATTTGTGTACTGCAAAATATTTTCTCCTTCCTTCATCTTCATTTCATCAAATCTTCCCCTTAAGCTTTCATCTCTGGCTCTTTTGACATTCACATCACCACTATAAACTTGAGCAAGTTTATCCCACATATCTTTAGCAGTAGTGCAATTTTTAATATCTTCAAATTTGGCATCACTACAAGTAGCAACAATCTCCATCATAGTAACACAATGTGCATGCCTATCTCTTAGTTGATCAAGGGTCAAGGGACTAGTGGGTGGTGCAATGTAGCCATTCTCCATTAGTGTAAGGGAAGAATTCCCAATTCTAGATACATGTAGCTTCATTTGGCTTTTCCATACTGTGAAGTTATCCTTGTTTAGCTTTGGCACTTCCCTCTCATACATTTTGAGATCTTTGTGATGAAGTCATTAAAACTCTATTCAAAGAAACCAATTCTCTGATACCAATTGTTAGAATAACTGAGAGGGGGGTGAATCAGTTATCCACAGCCCCAATCACAAAATGTATATCCAAAAACAATTTACTTAAAAATTTTGTAGCTCGGTAAACTAAAATAGTATTATGTCTATGCTTTTACTGATTACCAGTTAATAATATATAATGATTACTGATCAAATCCAATATGCAACATGTAAAGTATGACAATAAACAATCATCACAATCAACACATAACACAAGAGATTTAACATGGAAACCCTATGAAGGGAAAAATCACCTGTGACTAGCAACCAAAAAATTGTTCACTCTTCTGAAGTGAGGTCGGTGAAGACCCAACCCTATTAAAGGTTACAAACAAACTATGATCTATGACCTTGTTAGAGGATTTTAGACCAACCATTATCGTCCAACCATCATTCATTATGGGGTTGACAGGATAACAAATGTACACTCTATGAATGACATTACAAGACTTTCTAGCCCACTCTGTTAAGATATTTCTCTATTTGCAATGGTTAAAATGTAATAGCAGTTGATCTGATCACAACACAACTTCAATTGCAAATTATCAGATCTATGTTAAGCTCATTCAAATCCTCTAATCAATATATCAATTCTATTTCAATCAATATTCAATAACTTACTGTCACTCAGTAATAGCTTTCTGACGCTCAGTAATCTCTACAGTTCAGTTCTCCTTAACCAGTCTGATCAGGCATGCATGAATCTTGTTCATGTGATATCTCTATAGTCTCCTTCTTTTGGCATGATTTCGTCATGAAATCCTAGTCTCTTAAATAGACGAGTAAACCATTTTAATTCCATCCATCAAATTTTGCCCCTTAATCTCCTTTGTTGATTTTTTCGCTTAAACCTTCCTCGACTAATGTGTCAATAACACATTTTGTTTCAATCCCTTAGATCTTCTTCGAATTATGTTAGCCATCAATCTTCATAACAAACATTATCTTCATCTCTGATTTTGAGGTACTTTACAGCTTATCAACTTCCATCAGCTAAACTAGTCATTTAGTTATTTTCTTCTTCTCAGTTAACAAAGAAATGTGTCACTAAATATGAGCTCAGTTTGTACTATGATCGGTATACACTACACTATGTCGGTGTATACTGAAATGGTTCTTTAACCGACAACACTGCCTTGTGCATTTTTCTCTTATCCTTCATCATAGATGAATGCAACATAATCAAGTCAATAACATAAGGTCATAGACTCATCCATAAGTTACCCAATGTATTCCTTATCCTTATCTTTCATATCCATCTTCCTCATGTAGATATATATGTTCTTCATCTCTTTTATTCTTCTTTATACAGATGTTTGGGTATAGTAACTTACAAGATAAGTACTGTCAAAACTAGTTGACATCAATGACACCATAGTACTGATTTAATCATCTTACATATCTAATCAGCAACTCAGTGATCTTAAATCATAGATCTTCAAGTTATACATTGTATTCAAATCAGTTGTAGTTCATCAAAATACACTCCTCTCCTTTCTCTGATCTGATGGAGAAAGGGAACTATTACTTGTATCATCTAATAGATCAACCTCATTGGTCTCAAACAACTTTTGAAAAAGGGCCCGAGGGCTGTCAACTAGAAGTAGAGCCAGAATAATTTCTTCAAGTTCATTCCTCTCATTCAACAAGCCTAATTTGTCCATTGAGTTATTTTCTTTATTTTTCTCAATATATTACTTATCATCCACATGGTACTTAACTCTCCACTCCTTCCTGTTATCTTTTCTTATGTTGGGTTCTAAGTCTTTTCCTTTCTTCAAAGGGAATTGTTTTCCTAGTGACCAGCTTTTTTTGCATTTAAAATAGGCAAAGGGATATGATTCATATTCCATCATCTACTCTCATCTCCCCATCCTAGACCTAATATCTATGAAAAGGAGAAGATCAAAGGATTCACTAATATTAATGCACCATTTGGAAAAAAATCAACTTGGTTTTAGATTTCATAGCTAGATCAATTCCTAATAGTTCTCCTATAGTACTCGATATACTATTACACACTCCTTCATTCTAGAATTCCATGGAAAGCCCTAGGAGTTTCACCTATACTAGGGAATATTCCACAAAAGACTCATTTAGATAAAGGTTGGTACACCATTTTTATAAAGCCCATGATGATTTGCCAAGCATAAAGCTTTCCTCATATCCTCCTTATTTGTAAATGAGAATGATAAGACCCATTTCACCATTGCAACAACATCAAACTGACCTTTTAGGAACCATCTTCTACTAAGAATATTTCTTACAACATCAATGTTAGGATGAGGCCCGACAAATTTCCCAACCAGAACCATCTCCATAGTAGTTATGGAACTATCCAGAACCAAGTCAGGAACAAAAATACCAAACTCACCTTTTGAAGGGTCCAAAATGTTGTTCACCTCTATTAAATATGATTTCCCAAATAGAATCTTCCCAAACAAAGCAACCCATGGTCACTCCTTATTTTTATGCCCATAAGGAAAATCTACACCACAAGGTTTTCTTTCCAAGGCTGGCCCACCTGCGCCCAAATCAGACGACACAGAGTCAACCTTGTCATCATGGTATTTTCCACCTTTCAAAGATTATTGGATGGGGCCCCTAGACTTAACTCCATTTGACACACCATCTACCAAAGAGGTGCGTTCAGATCCAATAGCCTGTCCCATCAAATCCAAAAGGTTTCCATTGCCTCCTTGGTTCACCTTCCTGCATTCACAATTCAAATTTGATCTCTCACCTTTGTCATTCAAACCCTCTCTTTCACTCACTCTCACATCATTGTATCAGAAGTGTTTCAATCAATTCCCTCTATAGTATAAGTTATATAGTTTGGTAATTACATTTTTCCTCTATAAACTTGTACAAAATTTATCAAATTAATATTAATTAAGAATGTAGCTTGTCTTGATTTTGTATCACAAATAAATCAGATTGGTGTGCCTCTGTAAAGTGTAAGACACTTGAAAACCATTTGAAGATTTTTTTCACATACCTAAAATATCATTCTAATGTGAGTTTAAATAATTAACCATGTGTGAAAAATACTATGTAGCATGAGATGACCAAAGGTAATTGATGAACATTTGTTGATGCTAATTAAATTTGCTTGTAATGTAGAAGGAATCAAAGAAGTACAAGGGAGCCATCTAGTGAGTTTGGTAGTTTTAAATAATTTTAAGAAAATGCACTTGAGGGAAAACATTTTTTTACAACCTTTTTTTTATCTCAAAAGTACTTTGAGTTTTGTGTGTAAATGTAAACAACAATGCAAGTTGTTTTCTTCCTTGATTTAATTAATTTTTCTTCATGAATATTACCAATCATTATCATTATTGAATCTACTATTAAGCATGGTATTGATATTGTGTTATCATATATTTTATCCATTTATTGGAATTAGTTTATTAGCATTCTTCAAGTACCAAAACTTTGGAATGAATTGCACATCCCTATAATGTGGTTACATGGAAGGATCTATAGTATTTTTCCTTTCAATGCACATCATTTCTTTGTAGAAAAATAGTTTTAATCAAGAAAGGGGTCATTTTATGAGTAAAACCCATATTATGTGCACCTATAGAAAGGGTAGAAGGAAAAATATTAAATAGGAGCATATGTTTTTCTTTAGAAAAATCTCATTTAGAGCATTTTTTAGAGTGGAATAGTTGAACTACCTTTGTTCCTACTCCATTTGTTTCCTTTTCTTGGGTGTGAATATGTTAGAAAGTAAAGTACACTAAGATAACTGAGATGGGGGGTGTATCAATTATCAGATAATTATAACCTTTATCAACTTTAATAGATTTTAACCATATAAGAAATGTAACCAACAACCATAGAAAGATATTCATACACAATAACACAATGACACAAGATATGTTGACTATGGAACCTCTTGATCAAAGAGTAAACCCCGATGGGAATGATGACCACAAAAGATGCACTAATATGAATATTCCTTGTGAAAGGATGGAATCTGTTAGGAGTCTTATGAAATACATTCAGTACATATGAATCCCTGTTAGAAGATTTTGAATCCCTTCTAAAAAATTCTAACCATATTAGGAGTTATGGAAGATGAAGGACCCACTGCCCAAACAACTTCAATGGAAAGATCACTGAACACACTATCCAACTAATCTCTAGATTATTCAATAGAATAATATCAAAATATTACTGATCTCAAAAATATGTTACCTCTTCTCTAACTGTGCCAAACTGCACTCACTGCTACACCAGATCTCAATTTCAGATCTTTGTACCTTGCATATCCTCTTTCCACAAATTCACTTTCACAATTTCATTCACTCTTACATTACTAGATTACAACAAGGAAAACATTCCTTCCTTTATACCACACTCAAGTAATTACAAATGAGTTGGCATCCAAATTACAAAATAAAAGTTTCCACACATTACATCAAAATTACACAAAACTATCGGCTTCCAATTACAATAACTCTTCACTCATGTGACCTCAAAGTTTGCACCATAATCCACATCACTATAAACATGTCTTCAACTACTCTCTAACTGTGCATAACCAGCTTCCTTCCTGATTAGGAGATATCTTCTGATTTCCACAAACCACTACTCAGAAACACTACTGAATACTGCTTCCACTGAAATGCTCATAACTGTACACTCAAGATGTGCACTTCTCTAATTCATTACTTCTAGGAGAATCCATGGATTGGAAACCTTGAGAAAGTGACCTAGAGCTCCCTAGGCATGGATTCACAAGGGTGTTTAGAATGCTCTCATCTAGAGCTATTAAGCCAATAACCTTGCTAGTAAACCACACAATGGGAGATTCAATGAGACAAGGGCAAGAATGCCATTATCTTCAAGAACTAAGATGAAAATTCAATGCAATGTTATGCTAGAATGAGAAATGCAACTAAGCTATGAAAGGAAAATAAAAGTATTACAAGTCCTTACTAATTAAACTAGGTGAGTTAAGCTAGAAACATGAAAGGAAACTATGTTAAGAATGCAATGAAAGAAACTAAGCTAAATGCAAGAATGAAAGCTAGAATGTAATAAGATCTCCAAAGCTCCAAAGTCACCAAGAAATCTTGCAGCATAGGATTAGTATGAAAGAATGGGATCCTAGAATGGGAAGAGAGCTTTCCTTTTATAGAAAATGAGAATAATGGATGGTGGAGATTAAGAGGCAAAAGAGTTGATCAAGGGTGGAGTTTGAAAAAGGGATCAATCTAGGTGCACAAGTCTCCTCCAATGAGAAATAAGTGTTGACTTTTGAGCCTCATGTGAGACAAAAAGGCCTTTTCTCCTTTTTATAAAATAGGAATAATGCTTTATTTGTGCAACTTAGGATAAGAGGAAAGTGGGGGCTTTTTATTTAATAAAAGGGGAGGGAATTCCTTTTAATTAAATAAAGACTTAGGATAAAATGGTTAACCCATAGAATATAATCAAATAAATGATAGAATTAGGATTTGATTAAGAATAAGCAATTGATAAATTTAGCAAATAATGCTAGCGAGGGGTTAATAGTCTAGGTGACCATTTTTGGGTGATTACATTTGCCCCTCTTTGACTAATGTGTGATCGATCTAAGAACACATTACGTCAAATAATAGATCAGCCAAGAAGGCAATAGATAGAAATCTGAATCCAAAGTATGAAGTGCAGAGAGATATCAAATCCTACATGGTTAGCCTAGTAGCAACAGTACTGAACACTTAGAAGAGAGATGAATAGTATCAGAACTCGAGATGAGAACTAATATGTCAAGTGCAATAGATAGATCAGAGAAAATGGAATTGTCAAGCATATGCTCTGGAGAATAGCTGATAGAATATGATGTGTCTGCCCCCTTGAGATCGAAATTGAAATCATGTAGAGGGAATGCAAAAGTAGGAGCAACATGATCAAATCACTAGAAATCATACTTGAAGATGAAAGATGACAGAATAAACATCAAGCAGTGAAGATATGCCCTAGTCAAGACTTCAAAGAGATGAAATGAGTGAAAGACTAGAAGGGTGAGAGAGATGGGGATAAAGAAATGAAGATGCCCCAGCGAAGATCGAAGGATCAGGCCTCAAATGGTCAGCCAACTATGCAGAAGAAGGAGAAATTTGAAATGCAATTTTAACTATCAAGATGAACTCAAATTTCAATTTCGATCCCGAAAATGGATTCAAATCATAGAAAAGCATGTGATATGAAATACAAGAAGAAAAAGACATGATAGAGAAAAAGTGAAAGGTGAGCACAATTGTCTGACAAGGCTGTGAAAGATGAAAGGAGAGCTCTCTCTATATGCAAGAAGCAAAAATAAACTAACATGATCTTAAGAATGTAGGCTACTATGAAAAGTGGTTTAATTGCAAGGTTACAAAGCCATTAGACTCTAATAATCATCATCGAGCTTTATTGGTAGCGTCAAAAGATCATACAATGCACACTAGTATAAATATGTGGATCTGAATATGATCAATATTAGATAGGTATGTGGGAATCCCACCTAAGCATTAAAGACATGTAGGTCAAGATGACTAGTGTAGAGAGGTTCCCTAAGTTTGGTATAGCAAGATTATGCTCACATCGAGACACAAGAAAGTCAAGATGATTATAAGCATGCACTTGCAAAAAATAGTCAAGGATAATACATTGTAGATCCTAGTGTCAAGTGGAAAAAGCATAAGTGTTCATGACAGTTAGGATTAACAAAATATACCCACAAGCAGAAAATAGATAAAACATGTCCTCATGCCCCCAGTCTTCTAGCTAGGCATCATCAAAAACTATTAGGGAGAGAACACTCATCAAAGAAATCATCATAGATAGCACACAAAGAAATAAATTCAAACAAGTCTCAGTGAATCAAGTGTTTAAGTGTGTGTGTGTGTGTAGGTCATAGAGTCAAACTTTGAGTATCACATCTGCCAGTGAGAAATATCACATCATTCTAGACTGCGAGTAGGACATCTGATAAGTGTTGAGAAACACTTGATGCTAGGGAAGCATTGAAAAACATAGTTGGGGTGGTGTCGAAAAACACCCTTGGAACCAAGTTTCCCAAAAAACCCTGATGCACAAAGAGACCCAAGATAAGCCAAAACAATGTATGCCCCTAGACTAAGACAAGAGTCAATTCAAGGCTAGGAGAGGCAAAGCAAGAAGTGGAGTGAATGAACGCCATGCAAGACTGATAGACATAGGTGCAAGGGTCTCAAGTAGTGCTTGTTTCCAGGTTTTCACCACTCGATAGATTTTTTTGATTTTTTTAATTTTTTTATATTTTTGCTACCAAGGCACCTGTTTCCAAGTTTTCACCAAGGCACTTTTTCTATTTTTTTGAATTTTTGGCAATTTTTTTATTTTTTTGGTGAGACATCAAAGCACCTATTGCTAGGTTTTCACTAGGATGCTCTTTTTTTAGGACTTTTTATGCTTTTTAGGATTTTTTTAGCATCATATATGAATTTTTTTGAATTTTTTCAGGATCAATAAAATATGTACAAGGAGCACAAGAACCTTAGGCATAGAACTTCTTCAGATGTAGAACATTGATAGGCTCAGTAAGTGCTTCTCCCTCAGGTGTAGATATTTAATAGGCCTCGGACCCAAATGTTTTTGTAATGATATAAGGTCCTAACCAGTTTGGCTCAAACTTGCCTTTCTACTCCTTATTCTACTAATTTTTAGGATTTTCTCTTAGAACTAGTTCACCCACTTGGAACTCTCTAGGATGAACTTTCTTATTGTAAGCAATAGACATTCTCTTCTAATAGGTGTGCATGTGATCAAAGGCAGCCTTGCGGCATTCTTCCAAAGTAGTGAGCTCATGCACTCTCATGGCCCTCTAGTCTTCATTGGTAATCAAACCATGGAGAGAGATTCTCAGTGAAGGTATTTCAACCTCTAATGGTAAGAGAGCCTCAGAACCATAGACCAAGTAAAAAGGTGTTACTCCTGTAGGGGTGCAGATAGAATTTTTGTAAGCCCATAGCATAGGATTGATTTGCAGATGCCAATCCTTGCCTGATTTGTGAAATGTTCTGTGGAGAATTTTCAGCAATGTTTTGTTTGAGGCCTCAGCTTGGCCATTCCCTTGAGGGTAGTAAATAGAAGACCAATGTTGTTTAATTTTGAAATTTTTGCACAAGTGCTTCAGGTCTTTGTTTTTTAACCGGCCACCATTATCCGTGACTATGGAAGAAGGAATATCATAGCGAAAAATGATGTGATTCAAGATAAATAGGGAAACATGTTTTCCCATAGCTACAGACAGTGGGACAACTTCAACCCATTTAGTGAAATATTCAATAGCTGTAATGATGAACTTGTGTCCACTCGAAGAACTAGGATAAATTTTGCCTACCAAGTCAAAGGCCCATTGTTGAAATGGCTAGTAGGTAATAGAGGGAATGAGCTCACATCTAGGAGCATGATTGAGATTCCCATGTAGTTGACATTTCTTGTAGGACTTGGCATATTGAACAACATCAGTTTGCATAGTAGGCCAATAGTAATCAGCCCTAAGAAATTTCTAAGCTAGCACAAGACCATTAGAGTATGAACCACATATGCCATCATTGACTTCAGCTAGTGCTTTTTCTGACTACTCTATTTCTAGACACCTAAGGAGAGTTTCATCTAGACCCTTCCTATACAAGTCACCAGAGCTGAGGGTAAATTGTGAGGCATTGCAGATGAGTTAGCGCTTCTCATTGCGCATTAGGTTTTTAGGGATAACTTGATCTCAGAGATAGGAAAAGATGGTGGCATAGTAGGATGATTCATGACTGACCACAGTGTAAATGACATAGTCATCAGGGGAATTGTAGGTAGGATAACACAATTCTTGCACCAAGAACTCAAAGCATGATTCATGCTCTTCCACTTGCATAATGGATGTGAAAGTAGTCATGGCATCAGTGGCCTTATTCTCAGCTCTAGAAATTTTTTGGAATGTGACAGATGTGAAATAATTCCTTAGTGAGTCTAACATCTTCTTGTAGGGAATCAACTTTTCATCCTTTGTTTGGTAATCATCATTAACTTGGTTTATGACAAGCTGAGAATCTCCAAAGATATGCAACTCAGTGATCCTCCATTCAAGGGAATGCTTAACACCATACAGAAGGGCTTCATATTCAGCTATGTTATTGGTGCATGGAAAGAGAAGCTTATAGGATTTAGGAATGGTGTATATGTGAGGGGTAACAAACAAGATTCTAGCACTAGCCCCATTCTATGTATAAGAACCATCAAAGAAAATTTTCCATGTACACCCTATGATATGCATGAATGAAGCATCTGGGAAGTCTATCTAAAAAGGATTATTATCAGCCATGGGGAACTCAACCAATTGATCTACAATTGCTTGCCCTTTAATAGCTTGATCAGAATATGTCCATGCAAAGTTGATCTTTTTTTCTTGAAAGAATGTGGCAAATTGTTCTTTCTCCTCTGTTGAGAGGGACTGAGTGACATGTATTATCTTAGGAGATTCTTTTGTCCCTAAATTTATTGGTTGTGTAGGCTCCATCAGCATTGAAGACCTCTCCTAGAAATAGCTGGGCAAACTACTAAGTACCTCATCCTCGGGTGCCTCAGAGAGGTTTTCACCCTTGGATATCTCTTTATTTTTACTATTTTTAGGTTTGGATGCCACCACAATGTGGTTTTCTCCATCTGACCATTTCTTGTTTTTTCTTTTGATTTTATGACTGAGGTACTTGATATCTAATTTAGTCATGTTTATTGCTGGTTTGTTGGTGGAAGAGGTAATAGGTTCAATGGTATTGAGGTAGAAGGCGATCTCATAGTCATTTTGGAAAGAAGGCAATGTGGGTCTTTCATCCTAAGTAGACCAAGCTATGAGATCTGAGTGTATGAGAGGAAGCAAAGTGATAGGTTCAAGGGAATTTATGCGATATGTGTCATCTCTGGTGATGAGAGAGGTTGATCCTATAGAGTAGGCTCCAAAAGTGTCAAGAGCTAGATTCGACATAAAAGGACCAGTGTGGTCCACTAAAGCAATACACGGATTGGACTCATCAGACCCTATGCAAGACTCATCAACTACATTGGGTTGGGCACTATAAGTATGAACCACATCAACTTCCATATCCATCGTGGAAGATCCCTTTGAGAGAGTGTCCCATTCATACTCATTTGAATCTGTTGTTGAGCTTCTACTGGGATGTTTGCACCAAGAAGGCTTAGGATGCTGAGAAGTAGAGGCACCCATGTCATTACATGTGAGATCTCCTCTTTCTACCAATTGAAAGATATTTCTGTGTTGTCTACCTCTAGGCGTAGAGGCTTCAGCCGTGTCCTCATCAGGTATGCATTATTCTCCCCAAAGGAGTGAAGTAGAAGGGAGACTGTCTGCTATTTGAGCCATAGTGTGCAATGGTGACTCATTTGTATCTATGTCTAAATCACTGATCATGGGAGCATTTCTAGAATAGTTAGGGAGGTCATCTTTGGTACCATATCCTAGACTTGTGGTAACCTTAGAGAGTCAGCCATTGGTATGACTCAAAGGCTCAACTAGGGCATGTCCATTATCATTTATAGGTCCTTGACCTTGATAGCCCATTTGCTGCAAAAATTTATATCCTTTACCATAGTGCTTAGGGGAGATAGGAGTAGAAATTGTCGTACTACCCTCTTCCTCTCTATAGATCCACTCCCTAACAACTTGTTCTTCTTTTTATGCCTCTAGGGGTACAGATGAATGAACAAATGTACCAAAGAATGTCATGGCAGAAGTAGAGGGCCTCATTTTTTCAGAGGGTCTCCCATATGATTTAGGAGAAGTAGGCATAGCAGCAATGGAATCCAGTGTGTATTCAGCCATACCGATACTCATCATCTTTAATTTTTTCTCAGTAGCAATCAGGGACGCACTAGGATCATGAGAAGGTTTGTTGTGAGGAATCACAACTTCAATTCCATTGTATGGGAACTTGACACATTGATGGTAGGTGGAAGGGATAGCTTGCATGTCATGGATCCATGGATGACCTAGAAGAATGTTGTATACGAGTGGGATGTCCAACACTTGGAACATAATATCTTTTGTGACACGGCCCACTCAGATAGGCAGCACAATAAGACCCTTGGAAGATCTTTCCACTTCATCATATGCTTTTATAGTAATCTTCCGCTTAGGATCTACAAAAAATTCTGACAAACCCAACTATTGCACCACATGGAAAGAAACAATATTTAACCCTACACCATTGTCTGTTAGGACTTGATGGACTCGAGTATGGTAGACTTGGACTTCGATGTGTAAAGAAAGATTATGGGGGTGGTTAAGAGATGTGTCATCTTCTGCAAAAAAGGAGGGATAGTGGGGAGATGAGATATGGTTGACCATAGCTTGGAACCAATCTGGATCAATGTCATTAGGGACATTTGTTGTACGCAGAGCCTTCTCAAGGATCTCTTTGTGCAAAGGGGATAACTCAAGCAACTCAAAAATGGATATCTGGCCTAGTGTCCATTGTAACTGGTGCACAAGATCATAACTAGACAAGACTGAAGGAGCCACTTTTTTGGAAGAAGAGGCTTGTTTTGGATCATGCGTAGTTTTAAGGAAATTTTTGGCTTTTCCCATAGTAACAACATTCAGTGTCTCACTTTGGAAAGATGAACCATCTAGTGTTTGCAAGACCAACTTTGGCATACCATGATTGGCGTCATTATCATCTTGAGATCTCATCATAAGAACACACTCAATGGTCTCTACCATGTTGATCACAGGCATATCAGGAGTATATGTATAATTGATCTTGGCATCATGATTCTTCTTATTTTCTTGAGAGGACTCTCCCTTTTTGTACTCAGGTAGAGGGGTCTTGAAAGCCTTGTGATCAAAATTTTTAACTAAGCCATCTATGAGAACAGTGCCTCCATCAATGAGATCTTGAATAGCATCCTTAAGCTTGAAACAATTATTCATGTTGTGTCCCTTATTTCTATGATAATTGCAGAAATGATCCTCTCTCCACCAATCGGGCTTAATTGGTGGATTGAAGGGATGAGAATTGTCAGGAAGTTTAAGATACTTGTTGGAAACCAAGGTCTTAAGAATCACATCATATGGTTCAGCCAACTTGGTGTAGACCTGTCGTTGGTATTGCTTCTTTGGCTTGTCTACATGCTGAGGCTTAGGTGCACTTTGAGCGTTGGAAGCCTCTTGTTGTTTTACTGCGTAGATAGCATTGGAGAGGTTGAAAGAAGGCTCTTTATCTTTTGGGAGATCCACAACCCCATCATTGGCAACATACTTGTTTCTATTCCAAGGTTTTCTCTTGTCCTTGCCATTGCCTCTGGTATCTTTATTAATAAAAATATGCCCCTTTCTTATGGCCACATCCTCAATCCGATATGCACTTCAACCATGTCATTGAAAGAGGAGAATAGTTGTTTCCTTAGATCATAATACAACTCAGGCACAAGAGTGTTGATGAAAATGTCAATCTTTTCCCTCTTGGGTAACTGACGAGGATATCGAGAATACAATGACCTCCAACATTGCAAGTAAGTGGCGAATGGATCACCTTGATTTTTCCTTAGAGCACTTAGATTTATCATGGTGATAGGTTGTTGAATGTTGTATGAATAATGCTGGGTGAAGAACCTAGCCAACTCATCAAAGGTCCTAAGAGGTGGTGTCAACTTCACAAACCATTCCAAAGCTTGTCCTCTTAAACTTCTAGGGAACAGTCATAGTAGAAATGTGTCTTCATAGAGGAAGTCCATGCTAAGTGTGTAAAAGTGATGCACATGGTCATGGGGGTCACCATTTCCATCATACTTGTCATATTTGGGAACCTCAATATCCCTAGGAAATGGGACCATGTATAGACTCCTATCAAAGGGAAGAGCATGAATAGATTCTACAAAAGAAACCTTTGGAGGCTCCCTTTCTATTTCCATTTGGGAAAGACATTGATTTGTCTGTTGTAATTCCTCTCTAAGGATTTCCAATTCTGTTGGCACTCCTTCTTGGACAATTTGTCAGACATCATAACCGAGGGGAAGCTTGTATCCTCTAGAAGTCATGTATTGAATATTGGTCTCCATTATGCTCTAAAAGCTTATGCATCATTTTTTGGGAGGCCTCATCTTGTTCAAATCTCATAAGCTCCTCACTAGAAATATCATCGATGGCTTCTTCCTCATGATGAGAGGGAGGAGGTCTAGGGGGTGAAGGTACAACAAAAGTTCATCATGGAGGGGATCTTGGTGGCGTGTTGTTATCATAATTGCCATTAGTACCAAAAGGTGGTCTATGCTCATAACCACTAGTCTCAAGTTGCTCGTGAGACATTCCTCTAAAATCCATGTGCCTAGTAGCATCCATTTTGTCTAAGCACACTTGGTTGTCCTTATGCTCAAAGTGTTGTTGCAAATGGAAAAACTTTTCTTGTTCAATCAGGCTGAGTGAGACACTATATGTGCTTTTGGAGGTCTTGAATGTAGAAAAAAGGAAGCCTCCCTTATACCATGGGGTGACCTTGGAATCCTTAGATTGGTCAGGACTAGAACTTTTGTTGCCAACTAGAGCTTGTGAGCATCTTGTTGGAGGAAGTAACTATGTATAATTGAACGGAGGGTGACTCTCTTGCTCAAATTGAGACCAAGTTGTAACCGGCATAGAAAGAAATGTTGTTTGACTAATAGAATGAGAAAAAGTTTCTTAGACATTGAGATAAGAAAAGCTAATAACGATCACTTGTCAAGATAGAACAATAGAGATGGCTCATCAAAGGTTCTCAAGAACTTACAACAATCAATTGACTCAAGCAGAGATATGAGCAAGAAGCTCGATTAGCAAGTAGCTAGAGAGGTAACCGCGGTGTGACAAGTGATCAAAAGTAGCATTTGTTAGGCTCAAACCCAATAGTTTTAACTCATTTTTTAGTAGGTGATCAAACATGTCATAAAACACTTGAATAAGGGAAAAAGCAACCTTGTCAAGACAAGCACTTGGGATATCAAAGAGAAAAAATCCTATGAGTACTATTGTGATGTTTGTTGTTCAAGAACATTTACACGGGTAGATCACAGCGAGAACACTTCAAGCACTTACTAGCCTAGAAGGACAAAGGCTCAATACTCAACAACTTGGCCCACACTTGATGTCCCATTGCCTCACACAAAGTGGTTGCCCACAATGATGTTGGATTTGTCATGGAAGTGCCAATGACACAACCAAAGGAACACAGATGGTGAGTAGTCTTGGGGTAATACAGGTTAGTCCACTAGGATCAACCCTTGCACCAAGATATTAAGAGGAAAAATTAGGTGGCTTCTATCTATGTTTCATAGTAAGGGCTTATGTTTGTAATACCCCTCTTTCTCCCCAAAGGGACTCTTTACCTCGTAGAAAGTAATGGACCTCACAGCCACAAGAGTACCTTAAGCATTCTTTCCTAGCATTTTCCTCATGGTCACAATCCCACAAGTACTCACACCAAGTGAAGACAAGTACTACATCTACCAAGGTTTTGTGTCCTTGATAGCATTGATTTTATAGTGGGTAAAAATAGCTTGGTATTAGCTTGTCCCCACATGGGTCGTTCCTCTTGATCACTCAAGAGTAGGCCTGCTAAAGGATTCTAAACTAAACAAGAAATGGATTAACCTTTGAGGGTCGAGATTTCTGGTTCACCACAAGGGTGAAGACCATACTCTCCTATCTCAAAAATCTTTCTCAAACACACCAATCAAATGTTTAATTACCCTCTTTCTTTCAAAATATAGAAGTGGGTCAAGATTTTTGGTTCACCACAAGGGTGAAGAGCATACTCTCCTACCACCAAAAGAATCCTACAACAAGATATTAAGTACCTTAAAAAATGAACTAGTATATGCCACACTTAAAAATGAAAGCAATGAACAAAACATTTGATTATTTTTATGCTTTGGGCAGCCTTGCAAGAAGGATTAGTGGCCCTTGTGCATTTGAAGCTTTGACGTCCATTCTTTTTAGCAATTTATGTGACCAACTAGGGCACACCTACAAACACAACTTGTTAGGCCCTCAAAGGTTAGTACAGAAAAAACCAAGTAAAATCTATAAATGAATCTCTATCCTAACATAGAAAATTGAAACAAGCAAGCAAACAAACCAAATCTTGCAAAGAAAGCATCAAAATCAGTCACTGCTAGGTCTGTGCAATAGTTCTATTACAAAATAAATCACATGATACTTCGTAGTATACTGGTGCAATACTTTCTCTTTTAACGATACTTTGTACTACCTACATGTGATATAATATAAAACACCAGTGCCACAGAATCCCGTATAAGCGTATGATATTTTTTTTGGAAAATTATCGTACAGGTATATAATAAACTATCGTATGATACTGGTAGATTGTCATATGATAGTCTATCAGAAAAATGCAGAAAATAGCCGAGAACAAAAAGCAAAATATGATGAAAAATTAGTAGAAATACATGAAAAGAAAGGACACAATAGAGTTGTTCTGCCCCATAGTGGGTGCCAAAAATGTACACTCAAGATGTGCACTTCTCTAAGTCATTACTTCTAAGAGAATCCATGGATTGGAAACCTTGAGAAAGCAACCTAGAGCTCCCTAGGCATGGAGTCACAAGGTTGTTTAGAATGCTCTCATCTAGAGCTATTAAGCCAATAACCTTGCTAGTAAACCACACAATGGGACATTCAATGAGACAAGGGCAAGAATGCCAATATCTTCAAGAACCAAGATGAAAATGCAATGCAATGTTATGCTAGAATGATAAATCCAACTAAGCTATGAAAGGAAAATGAAAGTATTACAAGTCCTTACTAATTAAACTAGGTGAGTTAAGCTAGAAACACGAAAGGAAACTATGTTAAAAATGCAATGAAAGAAACTAAGCTAAATGCAAGAATGAAAGCTAGAATGCAATAAGATCTCCAAAGCTCCAAAGTCACCAAGAAATCCTGCAGCATAAGATTAGTATGAAAGAATGGGATCCTAGAATGGGAAGAGAGCTTTCCTTTTATAGAAAATGAGAATAATGGACGGTGGAGATTAAGAGGCAAAAGAGTTGATCCAGGGTGGAGTTTGAAAAAGGGATCAATCCATGTGCAGAAGTCTCCTCCAATGAGAAAGAAATGTTGACTTTTGAGCCTCATGTGAGACAAAAAGGCCTTTTCTCCTTTTTATAAAATAGGAATAATGTTTTATTTGTGCAACTTAGGATAAGAGGAAAGTGGGGGCTTTTTATTTAATAAAAGGGGAGGGAATTTCTTTTAATTAAATAAAGGCTTAGGATAAAATGGTTAACCCATAGAATATAATCGAATAAATGATAGAATTAGGATTTGATTAAGAATAAGCAATTGATAAATTTAGACAATAATGCTAGCAAGGGGCTAATAGTCTTGGTGACCATTTTTGGGTGATTACAATAACTTCCATGAATAAATGAATTAATGTTTGCACTCTTAACCATGAACATATAACACATCATAGAGTAAGTCCTCAACATCACATAGCTTGATCTCTAATATCCCACGTGTGCTAATCCAAATATTGTTTGCTCCTCCGCTAATCTTCAGTAGATCACTATGTTGACATCAATGAAAATCACAGTCATGAATGCAACAACAAATGATATGGAATGAATGCTAATACTCCCATAGGATATATTCAACATTCTTTCCTAACAATCTCCCCCATTGGCATTGATGGAAACATAGATGAAAAACATCCAATGTTCCATAAATCCAACAGTGCAACACTGCTACTCTGAAAAATACTTCAAGTCCTCTTCATTAATCAAATCTTGCTTCATTTTCCTATTCAGTTCTCTCCAACAAATGGTACAAATGGTTTTTCATGTAAACTTCTCCCCCATTGACATTGTTAGTATACAGATTTCTCCTTCTGCAAATTAACAAACAATTCAACTCTAAATGCTCAGAAAGAAAGATGAACAATACTAACAGTTGGATGAGCTATCATTAATTGATAACCCTCCTCTGAATTAAGAGGTACAACTCCCTCATGAAAAGATATTCAATGAATTAGATAATAGAGTGTATCCTTAACCTGAAGATAAAAAAGGCTTTTTGACATTCATCCATAAACATGAAATGAATGTGATTACAATATAAAATATTTAGAGAATTTAGAAATAAATAACCAATTGATCATCTATTCCATCGTCCCAACTACAGAGAAAACAAAGCAAGATTAAATATTTTATCAAGAATCATAGGATCAAATTTACTTTCAAGAATCATAGGATCAAATTTAGCAGGAAAAACCTCCTCTTTTTGGGTATGATTAAAATCTTTATCAAATAAAAATAAAGATTGACAATCTAAAGTGCACACATCTTTACCAGCATTTAGCATAAACTTTTTTTGAATATGTGGCTCTTTTTCTTTAGCTTTTTTCTAATTTCCCTTTTGTAACTGATCGTAAATCCAAGGCACTAGTAATTTTTCCATTGGTGCTGAAAAGTCTTGATCTTTAAAGACCAAGAGATTGGAGGGAAAGGGTTCTTTAATCTTAGATTTTTCTTTAGATATCTTTGAAGAAGCAATAACCCTTTGATCAACATTCTTGAGATTATTATATCATTTATGTACACATTCCAACAGTATGGTAGATTGATGATCCTCAGAAGGATTTAGTTTCTTCTTTTTAGCCTCACAAATGCTCCCTTTGAAGGAATTCCAAAGATACTGGAGAATCTCATCTTCCACCGAATTAATTTCATCTGCAGTAGGCTTCTTTTGAGGATGTTCCCTCAAGTTGATTTCTTGTTCACTCAAAACCGAGTAGTTGCAAGAGATATAACTCGATGAAATCACTAGAGCTTCTTCCTCCACAACCTCCAACTCTTTTTTGAGCTACTACACTTTTCTCTTGCATGTCTCCAAATCTTTGAGCTTGTGAAATCTGTGACAAAAACTCATCCATAGCAAGGCAAAGGTGTGGTCATCTTCAAGGCTTATCTTCAACTTCACAGCCTTTGAAATACTTGGTTTATAATGTTCCCAAAAATCTTGTAGAACCTTATCATTCATCTGAAGAATCTCTGAGATAGTAGGGCCTGGTCTTTTTCCCATTCTTACAATTCTTTTGGATTTGCATTAACAATCAGCAAAGTCACCACTTTATCAGAGTCACCAATCTCCTACACATGGAGATGTACATATTAACTAAGGAAATAATTATTTAACAATAATCTTCATTTCCACTCCCCAGTAGAGTCACCAAAAATCTATTAGTATACATATTTGTCCTTCTACAAATTAATAAACAATTCAAATCTAAATGCCCAGAAAGAAAGACAAACAATACTAATAGTTGGATGAGCTATCATTAATTGATAACCCTCCTTTGAATTAAGAGGTACAACTCCCTCATGAAAAGATATTCAATGAATTAGATAATAGAGCGTATCTTTAACCTGAAGATACAAAAGGCTTTTTGACATTCATCCATAAACATGAAATGAATGTGATTACAATATAAAAGATTTAGAGAAAAGAAATGAATGACCAACTGATCATCTATTCCATCTCCCCAACTATAGAGAAAAAAAAGGAAGATTAAATATTTTTATCACTAAAATGTAAGTGCACAAAAACCAACTGATTCATTATACACTCATACACTTGACTCAAAACAAGATGGTACTTAGAAAATATGAATGAGGTAACCAACTGATTAAACTCAAACAAAGAAAAAATAACCGGACCTACAGATCTGATGTAAAATTCTCTTTTTATTTCTAAATACACAATAAGGAAAATACAAATTTTTCCCTACCCCTAGATCTTCATCAAGCTACTCAGAAAATAAAATATATCCCTTTCTCTCTATTACAATAAGATCAGAAAATCATTTCTTCCCCTGTAGCTGACTGACCCCCAGAAAAAGAAGAAACCATCTCTGCTCAATGCTTTTACAAGATATAGAATTGGTGGGCACATTCTCCGTTACCAAAACTAATTCTTTCTTTTTAAAATCTTTTTATGCTTGTTCCTCTCTTTAGAATATTTCATATATTCTTCTTCATTACAAGTTCTCTCCTATGAATACTTCTATCTCATTAATTATTATGAAAGTAGAATCATTTAATTAGGAAGCAAATGCCAAATGTCACTATGTAGAATTTTTGACTTCTTAAAAATAAGCCATCATCTCCCACCCTCATGGAGTCTTTGTATAAATGTCTCCAAACTATTCCCTAATGAATCATTAGAATCACATCATAATAATAATATATCTTGTGATGTTTAACAAAGTAATTTCATGCCAAGTGACTACCAGATGTCATTCTTCTACCATTACACTCCATCGAAATCAATATTTTCCTCACAAAGAAATTAGGTCTCCATACGGGGAGCATAACTTATTTTTCCACCGTTGGATCGATCTATGTTTTGGATATGTCTTCCAAAACCTATCTTGGTACAGTTTGACCAAGAGATTTCCAAATTAATATCTAAGGCAAAAGATAAAGGCTATTGTTTGAGGGTATATATCACTATCATAAAATCCATCTTGCAAAAATAGAGTTTGCAATCACTTTCAAATTTTCCTTCACTGCCCAGATTTTTCTTCATGTTATCCTTACTAAGTGGTAAAATGTCTCTTGGATTTGATAACCTTCCTTTCTTTTCAGAACATGGGAAAGCAGTCTGAAGATTATCAAATAATGTTACAAGATTCATCAGTGAATTGGTGGCTACATTTGACACCTTATCAAACATTATAGACTTTGTTGATTTCTCTGCTTGTATTTGTAATAGTTGTCCTCCTGTATAATGGGAAATGAATTCCCTCAACTGAAAATTGAACAATCTTAGACACATGACTTTTGAAAAATCATTTCCAAACATTGCATTAGCAATGTCTAAAGATTTCTTTTCTTCCAAATTACTAACTTCTGTGACCATTTGAATTATATAAGAATGTTCTATTGACAAGCAATGTGTATAATTCATGTTTCCTTCACTTTGGAATCTCCCTTCATGGCAGTGCTCACATTTTATCAAAAAATAAACATGCATATTCTAGTGTCTTCATATTGATAGTTTCATGAGGATCCAAATGACAGTGAGTCACAGTGTTCTTCTTCATTCTGCAGGGCACTTTCAATGCTTCATGAAGAGACCTTGGCTAAGAGATTGAGAGATAAGGGGTCTATTACATACAACCTAAAAAATTAATGCCTTATTAATGTGATATCTAAATCCATTTAATCGCATTGGCATCATATGAGTTCATAGTGACCGAAATAGAGTAATCCAGATCTACTACTTCACAAATGCAAATTTGGCACATGATTATCGAGCTATGACTTCTTTTTCTGTATTCTATGAATATAAAAATTGCCATGGGCATCAAATGATTGACTCAATAATTTCTCATCTGAACCTTTTGATTTGGTCTTTGTATACTCAGTCTCACAACCTGGAGCTCTGAAATTTAACCACTAGACTACTAAGACACCGGTCATATCACCAAGACATGGCATCAGTTTGAGGTTTTGAATCTGCATATCAAAATCTAACTTTGAACCTTGAATCTAGACTGGTAACTCTGAACTTTCACATTTTAGACTGAGCTTTGAAATGGGCTTTGAACTGAACTTGAACTCTCTGAATTTGCAAGTTTGATTTTGAACTTTGAACTTTTCAAACTGCATTTCAAACTTTGAACTTTGAACTTTGAACCTTGAGGTTCTAAGTTTATGTTCAACACATCCTTGAACACTACCCTTTCATAAATTACACTTTAGCAAAGCATCATTAGCAATAAAAATCAGTAAGATAACAAGAAAATTTAGGAAAATTTCTCATGGGGCTGATTTTTAAAAGTTTAAAATTTGGGGTGTTGGAAGCAAGCCAACAACTAGCTCTAACTGGGGATGTGTGTTGTAAGGTGCACAAATAATTTAGCTATGTTTGGTTAAAGGTCAGTGCTCATCCATTGGGAAACAGAGTCGGCAAATAAGAATGATCGAAGGGACTACTTGAGAGAGGGGAAGAAAATAGGGGAACACCAAAACAAAACACCTACCTAAGACAAGCCAGAGACAAGCAAGCTAAACACCTAAACTAAAAAACACAACAAAAACTTATTTACAAAAAGATAGGGCTAGCAACCCATAGCTCCAAATATTCCTTTCGCTACTCATGTGATGCCATTGACTGGCTGTGAGAAGTAGGATCCTTTATGGAGTAGCAAATGATGACCATAAGATGCAAGCAAATACTTATGGCATATGGCGGCAATTATGATATTAGATGCTAGGTTGGATGAGTGAAAAACTTCTAGGCACTTTTGCTTGCATTCAAACAACCATTCTTCATCATACACCTCTGCGACCTTTTGGAAATCATTACCCATACTTTCTTCAATCATCTCAAACATTTGGGACTTCTCTACTATAAGAAATTCTGAGTGGGTGCTATGATTCAAATTAACTTTTTCTTCACAAAAATCAGAGATATTAGCCTTGTCATCAATATTACCAATCACAAAATTTTCAGCCATAAATTTAGCCCGATCATGCCCTTCAAATGCTGACTCAACCAAAATTTTATTTTTAAAAGAAGAATCATTAGAAAAAGAATTATCTTCACTATTTTGATCATATATGATCCTACTTTTGTCTCCTTTGAGAACACATTTTTTTAGCTCATCTCCATCATATAGAAGAGGCCAATCTTTATCAGCTAATTGAGGATCAACAAATTCAAACAGAGGGTTATCCTTGATCTTAAAATCTTGGCTAAACTTTAGAGGTAAATACAAGGCATTTACACTACCCCAATTGATTTCATTATCAACTTTTTTTGTTTGTCTTTCAGTTGCTGCAATATCAATTATGCTTTCATTTTGATGAAGAAAAGAAACATCAAGATTCAAAGATTCTTTTTGCATGTCATAAGCTGAACTATCCTCATGATGTATAGCTAAGGGCAATGATTCTTGGACATTACTTTCAAGAATCATAGGATCAAATTTAGCTGGAGAAACCTCCTCTTTTTGGGTGTGATTAAAATCTTTATCAAATGAAAATAAAGATTGACAATCTAAAGTGCACACCTCTTTACCAACATTTACTAGAAACTTTTCTTGAATATGTGGCTCTTTTTCTTTAGCTTTTTCTGATTTCCCTTTTGTAACTGATCGAAAATCCAAGGCACTGGTAATTTTTCCATTGGTGCTGACAAGTCTTGATCTTTAAAGACCAAGAGATTGGAGGGCAAGGGTTCTTTAATCTCAAATGTTTCTTTAGATATCTTTGAAGCAACAAGAACTCTTTGATCAACATTCTTGATATTATTATATCTTTTATGTACACATTCCAGCAGTATGGTAGATTGATGATCCTTAGAAGGATTTAGTTTATTCTTTTCAGCCTCACAAATGCTCCTTTTGAAGGCATTCCAAAGATACTAGAGCATCTCATCTTCCTCCGAATTAATTTCATCAGCAGTAGGATTCTTTTGAGGGTGTTCCCTCAAGTTGATTTCTTGTTCACTCAAAACCGAGTATTTGCAAGAGATATAACTCGATGAAATCATTGGAGCTTCTTCCTCCACAACCTCCAATTCTTTTTCAAGTTGCTACACTTTTCTCTTACATGTCTCCAAATCTTTGAGCTTGTGAAATCTATGACAAAAACTCATCCATAGCAAGGCAGAGGTGTGGTCATCTTCAAGGCTTATCTTCAACTTCATAGTCTTTGAAATACTTTGTTTATAATGTTCCCAAAAATCTTGTAGAAACTTATCATTCATCTTAAGAATCTCTGGGATAGTAGGGCCTGGTATTTTTCCCATTCTTACAACTCTTTTGGATTTGCATTAAGAATCAACAGAGTCACCACTTTATCAGAGTTGCCAATCTCCTGCACATGGAGATATACATATAAACTGAGGAAACAATTATTTAACACTGATCTTCATTTCCACTCCCCAACAAAGTCACCAAAAATCTGTTAGTATATGAATTTTTCCTTCCACAAATTAACAAACAATTCAACTCTAAATGCCTAGAAAGAAAGATGAACAATACTAACAGTTGGACGAGCTATCATTAATTGATAACCCTCCTCTGAATTAAGAGGTACAACTCCCTCATGAAAAGATATTCAATGAATTAGATAACAGAGCGTATCTTTAACCTAAAGATACAAAAGGCTTTTTGAAATTCATCCATAAACATGAAATGAATGTGATTACAATATAAAATATTTAGAGAAAAGAAATGAATGACCAACTGATCATCTATTCCATGTTTCCAACTACACAAAAAACAAAGGAAGATTAAATATTTTAGTCACTAAAATATAAGTGCACAAAAACCAACTGATTCATTATACACTCATACACTTGACTCAAAACAAGATGGTACTTAGAAAATATGAATGAGGTAACCAACTGATTAAACTCAAATAGAGAAAAAATAATCGGACCTACAGATTTGATGTAAAATACTCCTTTTATTTCCAAATACACAATAAGGAAAGTACAGATTTTTCCCTACTTCTAGATCTGCATCAAGCTGCTTAGAAAATAAAATATATCCCTTTCTCTCTGTTACAATAATATTAGAAAATCATTTCTTCCCCTGTAGCCGACTGACCCCCAAAAAAAGAAGAACCCATCTCTGCTCAATGCTTTTACAATATATAGAATTGGTGGCCACATTCTCCGTTACCAAAAATGATTCTTTATTTTTAAAATCTTTTTATGCTTGTTCCTCTCTTTAGAATATTTCATATATTCTTCTTGATTATAGGTTCTCTCCTATGAATACTTCTATCTCATTAATTATTATGAAAGTAGAATCATTTAATTAGGAAGAAAATGCCAAATGTCACTATGTAGAATTTTTGACTTCCTAAAAATAAGCCATCATCTCCCACCCTCGTGGAGTCTTTGTATAAATGTCTCCAAACTATTCCTGAATGAATCATTAGGATCACATCATAATAATAAGATATCTTGTGATGTTTAAGAAATTAATTTCATGCCAAGTGACTGCAAGATGTCATTCTTCTACCATTACACTCAACCGAAATCAATATTTTTTGTGACAAATAAATTAGGTCTCCATGCGTGGGGTATAACTTATTTTTCCACCATTGGATCAATCTACATTTTGGATATGTTTTCCAGAACCAAGCTTGCTACAGTCTGGCTAGAGCGATTTCCAAATTAATAGCTGAGGTGAAAGATACAGACTATTGTTTGAGGGTATATATGATTGTCATAAAATCCATCTTGCAAAAATAGAGTTTGCAATCACTTTCAAATTTTCCTTCACTGCCAATATTTTTCTTCATGTTATCCTTACTAAGTGGTAAAATGTCTCTTGGATTTGATAACCTTACTTTCTTTTTAGAACTTGGGAAAGCAGTATGAAGATGATCGGATAATGTTACAAGATTCATCAATGAATTGGTGGCTACATTTGACACCTTATCAAACATTACAGACTTTGTTGATTTCTCTGCTTGTATTTGTAATAGTTGTCCTCCTGTATAATGGGCAATGAATTCCCTCAACTAAAAATTGAACAATCTCACACGCATGAATTTTGAAAAATAATTTCCAAACATTGCATTAGCAATGTCTAAAGATTTCTTTTCTTCCAAATTACCGACTTCTGTGACCATCTGACTTATATAAGAATGTTCTATTGACAAGAAATGCGTATAATTCATGTTTCCTTCACTTTGGAATCTCCCTTCATGGAAGTGCTTTCATTTTGTCAAAAAATAAACATGCATATTCTAGTGTCTTCATATTGATAGTTTCATGAGGATCCAAATGACAGTGAGTCACGGTGTTCTTCTTCATTCTGTAGGGCACTTTCAATGCTTCATGAAGAGACCTCAGCTGAGAGATTGAGAGACAAGGGGTCTATTACATAAAACCTAAAAAAGTAATGCCTTTTGAATGTGAGATCCCAATCCATTTAATCACATTAGAATCATATGAGTTCATAGTGACCGAAACAGAGTAATCCAGATCTACTACTTTACAAATGCAAATTTGGCACATGATTATCAAGCTATGACTTCTTTTTCTATATTCTGCAAATATGAAAATTGCCATGGGCATCCAATGATTGACTCAAGACCTGCTCATCTGAACCTTTTTATTTGGTCTTTGTATACTTGGACTCACAACCTAGAGCTCTGAAATTTAACCACTAGACTGCTAAGAGACCAGTCATATCACCAAGACATGGCATCAGTTTGAGGTTTTGAATCTGCATAACATAATCTGACATTAAACCTTGAATCTGGATTGGTAACTCTAAACTTTCACATTTTAGACTGAGCTTTGAAATGGGCTTTGAAATGAACTTGAACACTCTGAATTTGCAAGTTTGATTTTGAACTTTGAACTTTGGAAACTACATTTGGACTTTGAACTTTGAATTTTGAACCTTGAGGTTCTAAGTTCAAGTTCAACACATCCTCGAACACTACCCTTTCATAAATTACACTTTACCAAAGCATCATTAGCAATAAAAATCAATAAGATAACTAGACAATTTAGGAACATTTTGTTAGAATAACCAAGAGGGGGGTGAATCAGTTATCCAGTGTCCCAAATCAAAATGTATAATTCAAAACAATTTCTTCAATTTTTTCTCATCGGTAAGCAATAATAACTCTCACTGTCTGTGCTTTTATTGATTACCAGTCTAATGCTAAAATAGTTTACCAATCAAATCTAACATGTAACATGTAAAGAATGATAACAAACAAATTGTTGGAAATATAGATGAAGTAACTGAGAGGGGGAGGTGAATTAGTTAACCATAAATTTTCTTTCCACAGATCCCTTACATGTTTTATTAAATCATTTTCTGTTGTTGTTCGGCAAACATATAGAGAAATGCTGAAACTTAGTTATTGCAGTGAGTATTAATTATAGCTATTCTTAAGCATTCATCAGTGATTGACATACATGAATAAAGAAAATAACATGAACACAAGAGACACTAGATTTAACGTGGAAACCCAATATGGGAAAAACCACCAATGTAACTAGTTACTATTTTTCACTCTTCTGAAGTGATGCCCTATTAGGAGCCAACACGGTAAAAGGTTACCAAACACACTATTAGGTGTGACCTTGTTAGAGGATTTAATCACCCTGTTAGGAGTGGCCTTGTAAGAGGTCTTGAAACAATTCAATAGAACTGTCACCTTGTTAGAGGATTTATAAAATGGCTGTTAAACCAACTCGGTTAGGAGATTTTGAAATCACTGCTATAATGGTAAGAAAGTAACAATGAAATGAATTGAATAATGATGCAACTTAATTGCTGATTACGGATCTTTGTTCTACTTCACTAGATCCTTCCTGATCAAAATATATCTCTGCTGCTCCTCAAGGATATCTAATCATCCTTCAAAATTCGCTCACACTTTCCTTCTTTTTTTTTACTTCCACACTTTTAATTCACAACTTGACCTATATATACCATTCGGATTGACCATTCAGATTGTCAAGTCGGCACTAATAACATTACTAGTCATCACAACAGTCGGCTGGAATAATCAAATTTTATTTCTCAAATTAACAAAATCCTTTATTGGGGTGACCTTGCTCGATAAACATTAATCTGAAAAGATTTCCTTTGGTGACCGAGAGAACTCGGTAAGCACTGCGAATTCTGCAACATCCTTTGGAGACCAAGTGAACTTGGTAAACACTAACTTTCCTTTGTTAACCGAGGAAGCTTGGTTAACACTATTTTCTGCCATACTTTTCTTTGACACCCAAGATATCACGGTAGACATTAAAAACCGCTTGCTAACTGACTGAGCTTGGTAAATACTGGGAACTACTTTGTTGACTGACTGAGCTCGGTAAATATTGGGAACTACTTTGCTGACTGACTGAGCTTGATAAATAATATGACATTAGTGTGACATCAAAGACAACACACAATTAATCCAACAATCTCCCTCTTTGGCATTGATGGCAACAAAATATGTCATAACACAATGAAATTTCATAGAAAACATAGAGTAAGGAACATATCCTTAGCTTCATTTTGATTCTCATCTATGAGAACTCCCTCTGTCAGCAAACTTCTCTTTCTGACTGAAAACTCTCCAAGAAAACTCTCCCTCTTAGAAATCTAAAGAAATTTCTTGAAATATGACAGCAAACTCTCCCTCTTTGACAACACATGCCAAAGACAACACATACCAGGTGAATATCAATTTACCTTGAGTACTGATTCATATGCAATAATTCCTTGACTAAGCTGCATCAACTGACTGATCTTTAATATGCTCTGGTTGATGCATCACTAAAACTTCATTTAGTGACCCTCAGATAGGGGAATGACCCCTAACTTACCTCTTAGATACAAGAATGCATCCTTAGGTAGTGGCTTGGTGAATATATCTACAATTTGTTCTTTTGTATGAATATATTCCAATTTGATTTCCTTGTCCTACACCAATTCTCTGACAAAGTGATATTTTATAGCAATGTGTTTGGTTTTGGAATGCATTACTAGATTCTTTGAAATATTTATTGCACTCATATTATCACAAAATATAACAACTGGTTCTTTGATCTCAACCTTCATGCCTTCCAATAACTATTTGAACCAAACAATATTAGAGTATTTTACTGCTGCAACAACATATTATGCTTCTGTTGTGGATTGGGATGTGCAATTTTTCTTTTTACTGGTCCAAGATACCAACCTCTTGCCAAGAAAGAATGCTCCACCACTTGTACTTTTTCTGTCATCAATGTTTCCTACCCAATCAGCATCAGTAAACACTTTTAAGTCTAGATTGCCTCCAAATTTATACCACAAGCCATAATCTTCAGTTCCTTTCAAGTATCTCAAGATTCTTTTGATTGCCATCATATGATTTTCTCTTGGTTTTGCTGAGAATCTTGCTACTATACCAACTGCTAAGGCAATATCAAGCCTTGTATGAACTACATACTGTAATTTTCCAATCATTGATCTGTATAAGGTCTGATCTACTTCTTTTGAATCATCATTTTTGGTAAGCTTTAGTCCAGTACACATGGGGGTACCAACTAGTTTTTCATCTTCCATACCAAACTTCTTAAGTATTTCCTTGATGTATTTAGACTGAGTAATGTAGATACCATTCTTGCTCTGCTGAATTTGAAGACCAACAAAAAACTTTATCTGACCAAACATAGACATTTCAAATTCTTTGTTCATTTGCTTTGAAAATTCTTTGCACTGATCATCATTACCTGTAAACACAGTATCATCCACAAATATTTCTGCCAAAATTTTTTTGTTATCTGGTCCTTCCTTGATGTACAAACTACTATTATCATTAGCTCTTTTGAAACCAATCTGACTAAGATAGTTATGTAATCTTTCATACCATGCTCTAGGGGCTTGTATCAGACCATACAATGATTTGTGTAACTTGTAGACCATATCCTTTTTGTCTGGATCAACAAAACCTTCAGGTTGCTCAATGTAGACTTCTTCATCAAGAATGCCATTGAGAAATGCAGATTTTACATCCATTTGATATACCTTAAATCCTTTATGTGCTGCATATACAAATGGAGTTCTTATACTTTCTAATCTTGCAATAGGAGAAAAAGTCTCTCCATAATCTATACCTTCTTCTTGAGAATACCCTTTACACACTAAACTAGCTTTGTTTCTAGATACTTGACCATCTTCATTCAGCTTGTTCCTGAATACCCATTGTGTTCCAATTACATTTTTGTCTTTAGGCCTAGGTACAAGAGTCCATGTCTTGTTTTTCTCTATTTGTTCTATTTCTTCATTCATATCCTCAATCCAACTTTCATTTTCCAATGCATTTTAAACATTTTTAGGTTCAAAGTCAGCAAGTAAACATGTACCTTTCAGTTTACTTCTTGTCATAGTACCATTTGATTTGTTTCCAATAATTTGATCTGGTGTATGATGCTTCCTAACATACTTGGCCAATACAGGTTCCTTGCTTCTTGAATGAGTTACATTGTCATCTTCTTGAATTTCATCTTCAGGTTCAGTTTTCTCAGGCTCGGTAGATATTCACTCAGTAGCTTCAGACTGAGACTCGGTTTCTTGTGACTCAGTTTGAATTTCTTCTTGGGACTTGATTACTGTACTGGGCTCGGTAGATGTAGTTTCCTTATTGACAGATGTGTCTGGCAATGTATCAAGTTCAATGTAAACAAATCTTTTGTAATCTTCTGGTTCCTTTTTGCTTTCTTCTTCAGTCTTTTCTGCAAACTCATCAACTTTCACATGTGCACTTTCTATGATTTTGTGAGTAGACAAATTCAGACATCTATATGCTTTACTTTTGCAAGAATATCCCAAAAATATTCCTTCATCACTTTTTACATCAAATTTTCCTTTTCCAAATTCTTTTAAGATGTAACATTTACTACCAAATACTTTCAGGTAACTTACATTGGGTTTATAGCCATACCATAACTCATAAGGAGTTTTGAATGTGTCTTTCCTCAACTATACTTGGTTCAAGGTATGAACTATAGTGCTAATAGTTTCCTTCCAATATTTCATAGCAATGTTCTTTTCAATCATTAGAGTCCTTGCACAATCCATGATAGATCTATTCCTTCTTTTAGCTATTCCATTCTGCTCAGGAGTTCTTGGGGTTGATACCTGTCTTTTGATTCCTCTTTCAATGCAGAAATTATTGAATTCATGGGAGATGAATTCACCACCTCTGTCTGATCTCAAGCACTTCATTCTTTTTCCTATTTCCTTTTCTACTCTTGCCAGATACCATTTGAATTTCTCAAATGCCTCTGATTTTTCTCTTAAATACATAACAGTCATCATTCTAGAGTAATCATCAACAAAGAGAATAAAGAATTTTTCTCCAGTATAGCTTTCAATTCCAATAGGTCCACATAAATCAGTATGCACAATATCCAAAATATCTTCAGACTGATAGTTTTTACTTTTAAAACTAGTCTTTCCCATTTTACCAATCTGACAATTCTTGCTTAGACCAACATCAGGTTTCTTCAAAGTAGGAATACCTCTTACTTTCTTGAATTTGCTTATTTTCACCATATTATCAAAATTTACATGACATAACCTTTTGTGCCATAACCAACTTTCTTCAATTTGAGCAATAAAATATGAGCATTCACCAAGATCAAGATAAAATAGGTTATCTTTGGTTTGTTTGCCTAAACCAATCAGTTTTCCTTTGTCATCCAGCAGTCCTGCTTTGCCATTCATGAATTCAACCTTGAATCCAATGTTGATTAGTTGTGCTACACTTAGAAGATTATGCTTTAGTCCTTCAACCCAATATGCATTATCACATATAAGTTCTTTGGTTAATGAAATTCATCCTCTTCCTTTTATACAACAAGGTTCATTGTTTCCAAACCTTATATTACCACCATCATAGTCTTCAAGGTGTTCAAACTTTGTTATGTCACCAATCATATGATGTGAGCATCCACTGTCTATAATCCATGTATCATTTTTGCTTATATGGGAGATAAGTGCCATCTCATCTTCATCATCATTAGATTCATCTTTTACAGCAATGAAGATAATTTCTTCTTCACTATCATTAGAATCCTTAGCCAAAAAACATGTTTTCTTACCTTTATCCTTGAATGACTTGAAATTATTCTTGCCATAGTACTTGTGACCTTTCTTCTCATCCTTGCTTTTCTTGTTTGGGCACCTAGCTGCAATATGACCAATTTCTTCACATGAGAAATAGATTAAAGGAGTTTTACCTTTGTATTTACCTCTGCCTCTAGTATATTTCTTTACAAGTAATGCTTCAATAACTTCAAGATCACTATCTGAACTTTTCTCTGATTCTTCTTCACTTTCTGACTAGATTTTCTTGCCCTTCTTAAGTGAAAGTTTGGCCTCAAATGATAATTCAATATTTTTAGAAGTTGGAACATAGTTGTCAGAGTTATCCAATTCAAAAGCTGTCAATCTTCCAACTAAGGCATCCAAAGTTATATTGTGATTTTGTTCACATCTTCTTTCTTGAATAGCAGATACTCTTATTGCATAGATAGGAAGCAATGTTCTAAGAACCTTACTTATAATAGTTTCTTCATCAATTTTTCCTCTAGAAGCTTTGATTGCACTAACACTCACCTTGATTCTTTCAACATATTTTGCAATGTTTTCATCTTCTTTCATCTTCATCTGATCAAACTATCCTCTTAGGCTTTCTGCTTTGGCTCTCTTCACATTGTCATCACCACCATAAATTTTCTTCAGCTTGTTCCACATTTCATAAGCAGTGGTGCAGTCTTTGATCTCATCAAATTATTCATAGCTAAGAGCTGATGCAATATCTATCAGCATGGTGTTATGGTTCTTTTTCTCTGCAATGTCTTCAATAGTTAATGTGCTAGTAGGAACTGTATATTCTTGATCAATATATTTGCATCCTGAGTGACCAATGGAAGCCAGATGAAGTCTCATGAGACCTTGCCATGCTGAAAAGTTATCTCTGTTAAGCCTTGGAATTTCTCTCTTGTAAGACATCTTGATCTTTAGCTTAGGTCCTTGAAACCCTTCCTGCAAGCACCAAAAGCTCTGATAGCAATTGTTGGAAATATAGATGAAGTAACTGAGAGGGGGGGTGAATCAGTTAACCATAAATTTTCTTTCCACAGATCCCTTAGATGTTTTATTAAATCATTTGCTGCTATTGTTCATCAAACATACAAAGAAATGCTGAAACTCAATTATTGCAGTGAGTATTAATTATAACTATTCTTAAGCATTCATCAGTGATTGACATACATGAATAAAGAAAATAACACAAACACAAGAGACACCAGATTTAACGTGGAAACCCAATATGGGAAAAACCACCAATGTAACTAGTTACTACTTTTCACTCTTTTGAAGTGATGCCCTATTAGGAGCCAACCCGGTAAAAGGTTACAAAACACACTAAAAATTGCCTGCTGACCGACTGAGCTTGGTAAATATTGGGAACTTCTTTGCTGACCGACTGAGCTCAGTAAATACTAGGAACTACTTTTCTGACCGACTGAGCTTGATAAATAATATGACATTAGTGTGACATCAAATACAACACATAATTAATCCAACACAAATATCACAATCAACACATAACAGAAGAGATTTAACGTGGAAACCCTATAAAGGGAAAAACCACCTGGGACCAGCAACCCAAAATTGTTCACTCTTCTGAAGTGAGGTCAGTTAAGACCCAACCTTGTTAAAGATAACAAACACACTATAAGGTGTGACCTTGTTAGAGGATTTTAGACTAGAAGTTATCATCCAACCAGCATTCACTATGGGGTTGACAGGATAATAATGTTCATTCTATGAATGATACATCATAAGACTTTCAGAGTCCACTTGGTTAAGAGATTTTGACTGTATACAATGATTAAATATATAACAGTAAATGACCTGCCCTAATACAACTTCAATTGTAGATTACAGATCAATATTTAGTCCATACAAATCCTTCTGATCAATAATTCACTTCAGATTCAATACTGTATCAACTTACTGTCCGTCGGTAATTGCTCTCTGTAGCTTGGTAATGGTCCTGCAGCTCAGTTCTTACTAACCTGTATGATCAGAATACATGAAATCCTTGTTCATGCGATATTCCCACAACTTCTACTTCTTCTCGACATTTTCATAAAGAAATTATGTTCTCTTATATAGACAAGTAAATCATTTTCTTCTCCACCATCATATTTTGCCACTTAATCTCATTCATAGATTTTTCTACTTCAAATTTTCTCAGTACTTGTGTCAATAACACATTTCAATCTTTTCTGTTAGATCTTCCCTAAATTTTGTCAGTCGTCAATCTGTGCAACAAACATTATCTGTTACCTCGATGTTATACTCTTGCCAGCTCATCAATCTTATCGGCTAAGCTAATCATTTAATACATTTTTGTTCTGCTCAGTTAACAAAGAAATGTGTCGGTGAACACTTCTCAGTTAATATTGTGATCGGTATACACTATACTTCGTTGGTGTATACTAGAAATGCTTCATTTACCGACAACACTTCTTTGTGTCATTCAGCTCTATACTTCATCATAGATGAATGCAACATAATAAAGTCAATATCATCAAGTCATAGACTCATCAGCAAGTTAATCAATGTGTTCCTTATCCTCATCTATCATGTACATCTTTCCTCATATAGATTTCTCTGTTCTTCATCTCTTTCACCTTTCTTTAGATGTCTCAATATAGTAACTTACAAGATAAGTGTTGTCAAACTAGTTGACATCAATGACAACATAATACTAAATTAATCACATTACATATCTAATCAGCAACTCCTCAATGATCTTGTAATCACAGATTCTTCAATCAGATTCCAAATCAGTTGTAGTCAACACATTTCTCATGCGGCTGATTTTTAAAAGTTTAAAATTTGGGGTGTTGGAAGCAAGCCAATAGACATCAATGACAAAAATTTCATCATTATGTCAACAACAAATACAATTTCAAAAGACACTATTCAGAAAACACATTCACTAGAGTCCTCATTACTTAGCCCAGATACACATACTCCTCGATAGAGGAAGTACCAACATCTAGTCCAGAAGAAAGATAGGGCTCATATACCATTGGACAGATGCAACAATCGACATCAGTTCTCAAAACTAGGATGGGGCATAACCCCAAGCATACCTCTCAGATACTCAAATGTATCCATAGGAAAAGGTTTTGTAAATATGTCTACAATTTGCTCCTTTCTGCTTATGTATTCAAGTTTGACTTCTTTCTCAGCAACTTTATCTCTTACTACATGATACTTTATCTCTATATGCTTTGTCTTAGAATGTAATACAGGGTTCTTAGACATACTAACTATGCTTGTGTTGTCACAATGTATAACAACAGGCTCAACAAATTTTATTCCAATATCCTTCAACATCTGCTTCATCCAAATTATCTAGTTACAATTGTTTGTTGCTGCTACATACTCTACTTTTGCTATGATTTGTGAAATACAATTTTTCTTCTTGCTTAGCCAAGAAACCAATCTTCCTCAAAGGAAAAATGCTCCACCACTGGTGCTCTTTCTATCATCAACACTGCCTCCCCAATTATCATCTATATATGCACATAGGGTAAAATCATCAAATTTTTCATACCATAATCCATACTCAATTGTGCCTCTTAAATATCTCAGTATCCTCTTCACTACTGCATAATGTGATTCTCTAGGTTTAGCCTGAAATCTTGCTACAATTCCAACTGAATGTGCTATATCAGGTCTTGTATGTGTCAAGTACTGTAATCCTCCAATCATAGATCTATACTTCTTTTATTCCACTATAGGAGTCTCATCTATGCTAGATAACTTATGTACAGTTACCATAGGTGTTCCAACTAGTTTACAGTTCTCCATTCCAAATCTCTTTAAAAAATCATTCAAATACTTTTTCTAACTTACAAACATACCATCACTATTTTGTGTTATCTACAATCCCAAAAAATATTTCATTTCACCAATCATACTCATTTCAAATTCAGTCTTCATTTCATTTGCAAATTTATCGTTGGCTTCATCTTCTCCTCCAAAAATGATATCATCAACAAAAATAACTACAACCAACAAACCATTTTCATTTTTTTTTGTGTACAGGTTGCTATCAGCTGTTCCTTTTGTAAATCCTAATTTTATCAAATACTTGTCCAATCTTGCATACCAAGTTCTAGGTGCTTGCTTTAGTCCATATAAAGCTTTCTTTAGTTTACATACCATGTCTCCTTCTTGAGTTAAAGGAAAACCTTTAGGCTGCTCAATGTAGAATTCTTCCAACTCTCCATTCAGAAATGTTGAGTTTACATCCATCTAATATACTTTGAACTTCTTTTAAGCTGCATAAGCCAAAAACATTCTTACTGCTTCAATTCTTGCTACTAGTGCAAAATTTTCCTCATAGTCAATTCCTTCTTGCTATGAGTATCCTTTACATACCAATCTTACTTTGTTCCTTACTACTTCTCCTTGTTCATTCATCTTGTTTCTAAATACCCATTTTGTTCCTATAACATGCTTATCTTTAGGTCTAGGGACCAATTCCCATGTTTTGTTCTTCTCAATCTGATCTAGTTCTTCTTTCATAACTTTAATCCAATGTTCATCTTCACAAGCTTCACTTGTAGATTTAGGTTCAATTTGAAAAATCAAACATAACTATTCTTGTACCTTATTTCAAGCTAGAACTCCTTTGTCTATGCTTCCAATAATTTTCTCAACAGGATGATTCCTTGATAGATTCATGTTAGATGCCACTTTCTCAGATCTTACTTTAGGTGTCAGTTCTTCAATGATCTCACTGTGGCTTTCATTCAACAAATCACTGTCAGTTTCATAAAATAATTCAGTAGTCTCAATGTTAGATCTAGGATGAGTTCCTTCATCTAATTCATAATCAATCATTCTTTCCTAAATTTTGAACTTTTCATCAACTTTAACATTTGCGCTGTCAACAATAGTCTTAGTTTTCTTATTGCAACATCTATAAACTTTTCTCTTCAATGAATAACCAAGAAATATACCTTCATCACTTCTAGGATTAAACTTTCCAATGTCATCATCTCTCTTTATATAACATTTGCTTCCAAAAATTCTAAAATACTTAACTGAGGGTGCATGTCCAAACCATAGTTCATAGGGTGTCTTGTATGTGTTTTCTCTGATTTGTACTCTGTTCATTGTATACACTATTGTGTTCACCACTTCTCTCCAAAATATCTCCTCTAAGTCATTCTCAAATAACATAGCTCTTGTTGCTTCAGTCACTGATCTGTTTCTTCTTTCTATAATACCATTTTGTTCAGGTGTCCTAGGAGCTAAAAATTGTCTCTTAATACCATTTACTTCACAAAAGATGTTAAATTCTCTAGAATTAAATTCTCCACCTCTATCTGATCTCAAACATTTAATCTTCAATCTAGATTCATTCTCAACTTTATTCTTAATGATCTTAAACTTATCAAATGCTTCAAATTTTTCTTTAAGAAATGCAATCCACATCATTCTTATAAAATCATCAACAAGAATCATAAAAGACTTTTCTTCATAGAATACTCTAGTCCTTGTAGGACCATTGAAGTCTGTATGAAAAATCTCCAACTTCTCTACTGGCATAAATTTCTTACTGGGAAATGAGCTTCTCTTCTATTTAGCCATCACACATTCCTTACAAATTATGTTAGTAGGCTTCATAATTCTAGGAAAATCTCTTACTGCAAGTGTAGTACTCACTTTCACAATGTTATCAAAATTTATATGACAAAATCTTTTGTGCCATAACCAACTATCATCAATCTTAGTAATCAAACATGTTATCTTAGTAGGATTCAACTGAAATACATTACATTTGGTTCTAGATCCAGTACCAATCAAATTTCCATCTTTCTCTTTTATCACACAAGTTTTCATAGTAAACCAAACTTGATATCCCTTATCAACTAACTGTCCAACACTCAAAAGATTATGTTTCAAACCACACACAAAGTAAACATCATCAGTAGTAGTCTTTCCATCAAGAGTAATAGATCTTATACCTTTAATCAAACAAGGTGCATTGTTTCCAACTCTAACAACTCCTCCATCACAATTGTTAAAATTTATGAACTTTTTCATGTCTCCAGTCATATGATGTGAACAACCACTGTCTATAATCCAATCAGATTTCTTTTCAACTTGAGAAACTAGATCTTTTTCTTCCTTAACCTCTGTTTCAATATTTTCTTCTTTAATTTCTACAAATCCTATATCATCATTATTCTCAGTATCACTTTCACTTAAGGTTCTCTCTATACTAGCTTCAAGTTCTTCATCGTTAGCATAATAAAATTCCTTAGATCTTCTATGCTTAAATATGTTTATGTACTTCTTAACTCTCTTAGGACATTTAGATGCAAAATGACCATATTCTCGACGTGTCCAACGTTTAAAAATTTTCTTACCGTCTAGTTCTCCCTTCACAAGAAAGGCAATACATTCTTTAATCTTCCCGTCTTCTTCATTTCTAGATCTGTTGGTGCCAGCATAATCTCTGCTCACACTGATGCTTCTTGATAAAGTAGGGTGAACACTAAGAGCACTGAATGGTATCTCCATTCTAGGTAAGTCTCTTAATAACCTCAGGTTCATTTCAATTGCTTCCAATCTTCCAAGAAGAGTCTCTCTTTTAAAGTTCATAGTACAAGGTATAACTTGTTCAATCATCTATTTTGTCTGCTTAAATGCAGGAGTCAATGTCCTTAGCATTTTCCATATCCCTTCATTCTCTATCTTTGTTCCTCCATAATATTTTATACTTGCAACAATCAGTGACATTTTACCAATATAGCTTCTAACATATTCATCTTCCATCATTCTTATATCTTCAAATGCACATATCCAATTATGTAATTTGACTTTCTTTGCATGTTCATCATCTTCAAAAGTAGACTCTAAAGCTAACCAAATTTCATGAGATGTTTTCAAATATTTTACTTGACTGTACTCATTCTCCAAAAAGGTTGACAAAAGTTCTTCTCTGGAAATTATGTTACACATGAATAGATCTCTTTCATCATTAGCACATGCTCCAATATTATCCTCGTTAATGACAGTCTTCTCATTCTTAGTAATCAACCAATAACCTAGTCCTAAACATAGTAGATGTGTCTTCATCTTTTATTTCCAGCTGTCAAAATTCATTCCAAACTTAGGGCTTTCTTTCCTAAAATTAGCCATGGATATCCTTAACCTATTAAAATTTTCTTTCAAGGACCTACTGCTCTAATATCAATTGTTAGAAAGTAAAGTCCACCAAGATAACTGAGAGGGGGGGGGGGGGGGTGAATTAGTTATCAGATAATTATAAACTTTATCAACTTTAATACATTTTAACCATATAATAAATGTAACCAACAACCATAGAAAGATATTCATACACAATAACACAATAACACAATGACACAAAATACATTGACTAGGGAACCTCTTGATCAAAGAGTAAACCCTAGTGGGAATGATGCCCACAAAAGATTCAATAATATTAATATTCCTTGTGAAAGGATGGACTCTATTAGGATTCTTATGAAATACATTCATTACATATGAATCCCTGTCAGGAGATTTTGAATTCCTACTAAAAGATTCTAACCCTAGTAGGAGTTATGTAAGACATAAGGACCCACTGCCCAAATAGATTCAATGGAAAGATCACTGAACACACTATCCAACTGATCTCTATATTATTCAACAAAATAATATCAAAATATTACTGATCTCAACAATATGTTACCTTTTCTCTGACTGTGCCAAACCGCACTAAGTGCTACACCAAATCTTAATTTCATATCTCTGTACCTCGCATATCCTCTTTCCAAAAATTCACTTTCACAATTTCATTCACTCTTACATTACTACATTACAACAAGGAAAACATTCCTTCCTTTATACCACACTCAAGTAATTACAAACAAGTCAGCATCCAAATTACAAAATAAAATTTTCCACACATTACATGAAAATTACGCAAAATTGTCAGCTTCCAATTAGAATAACTCTTCACTCATGTGACCTCAAAGTTTGCACTATCATCCACATCACCATCAACATGTCTTCAACTACTCTCTAACTGGGCATAACTAGATTCCATCCCGATTAGGAGATATCATCCGATTTCCACAAACCGCTACTCAGGAACACTGCTTGAATATTGCTTCCACTGAAATGCTCATAACTTCCATGAATAAATGAATTAATGTCTATGATCTTAACCATGAACATATAACACATCATAGAGTAAGTCCTCAACATCACATATCTTGATCTCTAATATCCCATGTGTGCTAATCCAAACATTGTTTGCTCCTTTGTTAATCTTCAGTAGATCACTGTGTTGACATCAATGACAATCACCATCATGAATGCAACAACAACTGCTATAGAATGGCTACTAATACTCCCATAGGATATATTTAGCATTCATTCCTAACAAAATATAATTTTGTAGATAGAAACTATATAGTTAGAAAATATTGATTCATGCCATCATTCCAAGTCACCATAGGTTTAGGGTAATATAAATAGATCAATTCAATAATGTGGTTTAAGTTGGTTGTATTATAAATGTCATTAACCACATGAAATTTTTAGATGGATAGATGTACTTGATATACAAAGGGAAGGAGATGCTTAGATTTATAAAATATATGAGAACTAAACCTTTTTTGGTAGTAGATGTTTACTTGTTGGAGGAAAAACTATTTGATAGTAAAAATGAGTTTGAGAAGCTTGTAGATGGAGTAGAAACCCACATGAAGGATGTGCTCTAAGATATAAAAGATTAAATACTAATGCTAATAAGGAATACTTTGATGATTTTAGGAAGGATTTATCGCCAAATATCTTTTTGTTTTATGTTGTTCTCTTATAATTTCCAACAAATCAAGCCAATTCTCACTTTGAGATGGTGATTTACACGAGAAGTATTTTTTTCTTTCTTCTTGATTTTTCTTTTATCTTTCATTTATTGTGCTAAAATTTTTGAAGAATGCATATATACCATAAATAGTTTTAAGATGGGTAAGTTATTTTGTAGAATTAATATGCATTTTTATCTAGTGAGTTCAACAATCATTGGTTAGGAGCTATAGCCTTACAAGGGTCAAAAAATAACTTGATGTATCTCTATTATTGTAACTTAATATTGGTTTTTATCAAAAAATTTAATAATCTATGATTCATGAATTATTAGAGATGGTAGTTTGAAAACATGAGATTTTACCTTGAAGGTACACCTGATGTAGAGAGCACACCAAGAAGACAAAGAGATCTTCAATCTCTTCCACAACTATTCAACCTTAGACTTAATGTACAATCCAACTCCACCAACCTTGCAATGTGATGGATACAAACAAATTTATGAGGTTTCGAAACATTTCTTACCCCACTTCAACACAAAGGTTTTGTTCAAGTTCTTCTCAAACAAAGACTTAGGGACACTTTCCCTAAACTAAGCCAAAATGTGGAAATCTTCACCAGTGGCTTCAACCAACCAATCTAAGGGTCAGACACATTACTTAGGTTTTATGGATAGGGAATCACCTAAAAAAATTATTTTTCAAACCCTCACAACTATACAAACTCTACTTGGCCTATGAACCCTACTAGGTCTCTTGCAATGGTTTTCCTTGTGCAACTTTCAACAATGGAAGGGACTAGACAAACTAAGGATGGATTCAAGGACCCTTTTGGATGTCTTAAAGATCTCCAAAGGCACAAAGACCAACTCCACTCAAGCAGCACTCAACCCTCATAATGCTCATAGACCTAATTGGCCAGATTAGGCTTGGATTACAAAGGAAGTGGTTAAGGATGGGTTCACAGAATTGGTGTGTGGTTTCATAAGTCTTCTCTTATCTCCAAATGATCCAAATAAACTATTTCCTCCAATTAGTTTGATTATCTACACATAACATAACCTATTCGACTAGCTAAATACATAGGGATATTTAGCCTAGGGCTTGATGCTAATGATGAACTATGACTGATTGAGAACCTAATTGAAGAACTTCAAGAGATTAGAGATCATCGAGCACTGAACTATTATGTAAGATAATTGAATTAGTTTTATGTTGTCATTAATGTTTACTAGCTTTGATAGTACTTACCATGAAGTTGCAAATGTCTAACACATATGTAGAAGAGAAGAGAAAGATGAAGAACTAAGATATCTACATGGAGGAAGATGGATATGATAGATGAGGATAAGGAATACTCTTGGTAACTTATTGATGAGTCTATGACTTCATATTGTTGACATGATTATGTTGCATTAATCTGTTATGAAGTTGGGAGAAAAATGTTACTAAGTAGTGTAGTCAATTAATGAAGCATTTTAGTATACACCAAGCAGTGTAGTGTATAATGAGCATAGTATAAACCAAGCTTGTGTTCACCAACGCATTTCTTTGTTAACCGAGTATGAACAAAAGAACTAAATGATTTGTTTAGCCAAAAAAAGTTGATGAGCTGTAAAGTGTATGATCACGAGATAGAAAGATAAAGTTTGTTACGAGATCAACAGCTAGCAAAATTTAGGGAATATCTAAAGCATGGAATTGAAACATGTTACTGACACATCAGCCGAGGAAGGTTTAAGCAAAAAAATCAATGAAGGAGATTAAGTGGAAAAATCTAATGGATGAAAAGAAAATGGTTTACTTGTCTATTTAAGAGACTAGGGTTTCACTATGAAACTCATGTTGGAGGAAATAATACTACAGAGATATCATGTGAGCAAGCTTCATGCATGCTTGATCAAACTGGTTAAGGAGAATCGAACTGCAAAGATTACCGAGTGTTAGAAAGCTATAACCGAGAGATAGTAAGTTACTGAATATTGTTGAACATAATTGATATATTGATTAGAGGATTTGAATGAGCATAATATAGAGCTGAAAGTCTATAAATCAAGTTGTTGTATTTGAGATCACCTGTTGTTACAATTTAACCATTGTAATCAGATAAATCTCTTAACCGAGTAGACTAGAAAGTCTTGTAATGTCATTCATAGAATGTAAATTTGTTATCCTGTCAACCCCATAGTGAATGCTAGTTGGAGGATAATGGTTAGTGTTAAATCCTCTAACAAGGTCACACCTTACAGTGTGTTTTGTAACCTTTAACAGGCTTGGGTCTTCACCGAACTCACTTCAGAAGAGTGAACAATTTTTGGGTTTCCGGTCCCGGGTGGTTTTTCCCTTTACAGGGTTTCCACATTAAATCTCTTGTGTTACATGTTGATTGTGATGTTTTTTGGATATCATACTTTACATGTTGCATATTTGATTTAATCGGTAGTTACTATAAGTTACTAACTAGTAATCGGTAAAAGCACAGACAGATTACTATTTTATGTTACTGAGCTACAAAAATTTGTTTAAATTATTTTTGGATATACATTTTGTATTTGGGACTATGGATAACTAATTCACCCCCCTCTCAGTTATTCTAACAACTGGTATCAGAGCATATTGGTTGCTTGGAATAGAGTTTTAAGGACTTCAACATAAAGATCAAAAAATGTATAAGAGGGATGTGCCAAAGCTAAACAAGGACAACTTTACAATATGGCAAAGCTGAATGAAATTGCATATATCTGGAATTGGGAATTCTTCCCTCACACTATTAGAGAATGGCTACATTGCACCACCCACTGGACCTTTGACTCTTGATCCACTAAGAGATAGACATGAGCATAACATTAGTATGATGGAGATTGATGCTGCTCTGACAGATGACAAGTTTGAAGATATCAAAGATTGCACTACTGCTAAGGATATGTGGGATAAACTTTCTCAAGTTTATAGTGGTGATACAAACATCAAGAGAGCCAAAGATGAAGGTTTAAGAGGAAGATTTGATGATATGAAGATGAAAGAAGGAGAAAACATTATGTAGTACACAAATTGAATAAAGGAGGTAGTTCATGCTATCAGAGCATCTGATGGAGTTATTGATGAAGACACTATGGTAAGAGAAATTTTAAGGACTTTATTGCATATTTATGCCATCAGAATATCTACAATTCATGAAAATAGGTCAGCACCTAATAGTACTCTCACTCTTAATAATCTAATTGGAAAGCTAACGACTTTTGAACTAAACAACTATGATAATAGTGTTGTACTGACTGTTGAATCTTCTTTTATGACTTCTCTAAAGATTGGTAAATCTAGTAGTAGAAATAATAAGGATGATAGTGGTAGCAATACTGATGATGATCTTGATGACCTTGAAGATCTTATGGCTAAGAGATTACCTAAAGGCAAAGGTAGATATAGAGGAAAATTACCTTTAGCCTGTTTTAACCACAATGAAGTTGGTCATTTTGCTGCAAGATGTCCAAACAAGAAGGAAGATGATAGAAATAAGGACCGATCTGGTGAAGGAAGTTATGGGAGAAGAGGCAACAGAAGTTACCAACACTACAACATAGACAATCGAGACAATAATGATAAAGGCAAAAAGATATGTTACATTGCAGAAGAAAATGAAATAGAATCTAATTCAGATGATGATGTAGAAGTGGTATTTGTTGCTATGAAGGATGATTCTGAGGAAGAAGAAAGGTATGTAGAAACAACACTGATTTCTAAGGTTAATAAAAATAGTACATGGATCATAGATAGTGGTTGTACACATCACATGACTGGTGATGAAGAAAAAATTGATCTTGAGCAATATAATGGAGGATTTGTAAAAATGGGTAATGCTACATCTTGTATGGTTAGAGGAAAGGGATCCTTACTGATAAATGATAGAATCCAATGTGATAATTCTTATTGGGTAGAAGGACTAAACTATAATTTTCTAAGTGTGGCACAGCTAAACAATTTAGGTCACCGAGTAGCTTTTGAGAGAAAAAATGTAAAAAAATTGATGATGGAGGAAGACTTGTTGGAATAGGAGCACAATCGAAAGGTAACTTGCTTTATCTTGATAATGCAGATTCTTCTTGTTTAATGATGAAAAATGAAGATGCTTGGTTATGGCATAAAAGGTTATGTCATGTGAACTTTGATAACATGATTAAGATCAGTAAAAAGAAAAAGGTTAGAGGTCTACCTAACTTATCTAAGCTTGATCATATTATGTGTCATGATTATTAGAAAGGTAAAATGACAAAATCTAGTTTCAAAAGCAAAGATTATTCAATAAAGAAAATACTTGAGTTAGTACACACTGATCTGTGTGGTCCTATGAGAACATAGAGTTATTATGGAGACAAGTACTTCATTCTTTTTGTTGATGATTATACTAGATTGATGACTATCATGTTCTTGAAAGAAAAATCAGAGGAATTTAAGATGTTCAAGTGGTTTAAAGAAAAAGTAGAGAAAGAGACTGGTAAAGAATTGAAATGCTTAAGATATGATAGAGGAGGTGAATTTATTTCTGATGAATTTACTAACTATTATAATGAGCATGGTATAAAAAGATAGGTCTCTGGACCGAGAACACCTCAGCAAAATGGAATTGCTAAAAGGAGGAGTAGGTCAATAGTTGATTGCACAAGGATACTGGTGACAGAGAAAAATGTTGCTCAGACATACTGGAGAGAGGCAGCTAGCACATCTTTTTATGTTTTGAACCGTGTATAGTTGAAGGACACTAACAAAACACCCTATGAGTTATGGTTTGGACACAAACCCACTGTAAGTTATTTCAGAATTTTTGGAAGTAAATGCTTTATTTTGAAAGATGATAGAAATGGAAAGTTTTTCTCAAAAGGTGATGAAGGGATATTCCTTGGATATTCCACTAAAAGAAAAGCATATAAGTGTCTAAATAAAGTTGCTAATAAAATGATAGAAAGTGCTAATGTCAGGGTTGATGAGTTTGATGACAAGAATGCAAAAGAAAGCACAAAGGAACCATAAGACTACAGTATATTCACATAGTTGAACATCCAGAGTATCTACCGAAGCTACAAACAGTGACAACTGGTCAGTAGGGAAACAACACTGAGGAACAAGAAAGAGAAACTGACGAGAAGGAAGGACCTACTGAGAAAGTAAATGAACCTGAACAGGATGAACAAGAAAGAAGAGATCAGATACTACAAATATTTTTCAGAAGACATCATCCTGAGAACCAAATCATTGGTGACAAGAAAGCTAGCATACAAATGAGAAGTAATTCAAGACAAGGTACATGCTTAGTTTGTGAATATGAACCGAAGAATGTTAAAGTTGCATTAGAGAATGAAGAGTGGATAAATGCAATGAATGAAGAGATTGAATAGATAGATAAAAACAAGACATGGACCTTAGTACCCAGACCTAAGGATAAGAATGTTATCGGTACTAAGTGGATCTTCAGAAACAAGGAAAATGGAGAGGTTACAAGGAATAAAGCCAGACTAGTTTGCAAGGGGTATGCAAAGGAGGAAGGAATTGACTATGGTGAAACCTTTGCACCTATTGCTAGACTAGAAGGAGTTCGAATGTTACTACCTTATGCAGCACATAAGGAATTTAAAGTTTATCAAATGGACATTAAGTCTGCATTTTTGAATGGGATACTTGAAGAAGAAGTCTACATAGAACAACAAGAAGGGTTTGTTGATCCAGACAAGAAAGACATGGTATGTAGATTACATAAAGATTTGTATGGTTTGAAGAAAGCACCAAGAGCCTAGTATGAAAGGCTGCATACTTATTTGTTAAGTATTGGATTTGTTAGAACTAGTGAGAACAATAATTTATACATGAAAGGAGATACCGATGAGACTATTCTAATTGTTGAAATATTTGTGGATGATATTATCTTTGAAGGAAAAGATCACATATGTAAATCCTTTGCTAATGAGATGAGAAAAGAGTTCAAAATGTCTATGTTTGGAGAGATTAAGTTCTTTCTAGGACTGTAGGTTATTCAGCAGAGTGATGGGATATTCATCACATAATCTAAGTATATAAAAGAAGTACTGAGAACATTTGACATGGAAGATGCTAAACAAGTTGGAACACCAATGGTCATAGGTTGTAAATTGACTAAAGAGGATGAAACTATAGAGGTGAACCAGACACTGTACTGATCTATGATTGGTAAGCTAATGTATGTAGTACATAGTAGACCAGATATAGCACATGTTGTGGGGATTGTTGCTAGATTTTCTACAAATCCTAGGGAGTCACACATGATTTCTACAAAGAGAATCTTAAGATACCTAAAGAAAATAGAGGATTATGGTTTATGGTATCCTAAGGAAGGCAAGTTTGAACTTAAAGTATACATGGATGCTGATTGGGCTGGAAATGTGGATGATAGAAAAAGAACAACTGGAAGAGCATTTTTCTTCGGTGAAAGACTTGTTACCTACACAAGTAAGAAGCAATCTTGTATTTCCCAGTCTACAACCAAAGCAGAGTATATTGCTGCTACTACAAACTTTTCAAATATTTCTTATATTAAGCAAGTGTCAAAAGGAATGAATGAGGTAATCACTAAGCCGAAGATTATATACTGTGATAACACTAGTGCTATAAGCATTTCAAAGAATCCAGTGATGCACTAAAAAAAAAAGCACATATCTATCAACTATCACTACTTAAGAGAACAAGTACATGAGAAGCAAGTGAAGCTAGAATTTGTTACATCTAAAGAACAACTTGCAGACATATCTACAAAGCCTCTACTAAAAGATACATTTGAATACTTGAGGACTCGACTTGGGGTCCGTCCCCTATCTACCAGTCACTAATGTGATATGGAGGTTTCATCAGCCTAATCTTATCAGAAGATCACTTGTGTTGATGCAGCATAGTTCACACTTTGGATTTTTATCTAAAGTTGTGAAAGATTTGAGAAACCAATGGCATAATCAGTATACAAAAATACAATAAATGCAAAGGACAATAGTGAGTTAATTGGCTACTACAAAGCTATATGTTTATTTTGTTTCTTTGGCATTTTTGTCAAAGGGAGAGATAAACAATATGATAACCAAGGAGAATATTGGAACATCTATCTAAGGGAGAGACAATAAGAAGGAATCTGAGACCTGCTAAAGATCATATCTGTAGAAGATAGTCTGCACTTGCAATGATGTTATGTAACATAGTGATTAAACATATTAAACTAGGGAGAGCTTACCGTGCTACAACATTTGTTTATAGAGTTGTAGAATACATGTTTGGTATGTTTATGGTATACTTCATATTGCTTGAGTTTCCATCAATGCCAAAGGGCGAGATTGATGAACTACAACTGATTGAAAACCTAATTGAAGAACTTCAAGTGATTAGAGATCACAAAGCACTGAACTGTTATGTAAGATAATTGAATCAGTTTTATTGTCATTGATGTCAACTAGCTTTGACTATACTTATCATGGAGTTGAAAACATCTAACGAATCTATACAAGAGAAGAGAAAGATGAAGAACTGAGATATATACATGGAGGAAGATGGATATGACATATGAGGATAAAGAATACTCTTGGTAACTTATTGATGAGTCTATGACTTCATATTGTTGACTTGATTATGTTGCATTAATCTGTTATGAAGTTGGGAGAAAAATGTTACAAAGTAGTGTGGTTTGTTAATGAAGCATTCCAATATACACCAAGCAGTGTAGTGTATACCGAGTATAGTATAAACCAAGCTTGTGTTCACCGACACATTTCTTTGTTAACAGAGTATGAACAAAAGAACTAAATGGTTTGTTTAGCCGACATAAATTGATGAGCTGTAAAGTGTATGATCACGAGATGGAGATCGACAGCTAGCAAAATTCAAGGAAAAACTAAAGGATAGAATTGAAATGTGTTACTGACACATCAACTAAGGAAGGTTTAAGTGACAAAATCAATGAAGGAGATTAAGCGACAAAATCTAATGGATGAAAAGAAAATAGTTTACTTATCTATTTAAGAGACTAGGGTTTCACTATGAAACTCTTGCTAGAGGAAAGAATACTACAGAGATATCACATGAACAAGCCTCATGCATGCCTGATCAAACTAGTTAAGGAGAACTAAATTATAGAGATTATCGAGTGTCAAAAACCTATAACTGGGAGATAGTAAGTTACTGAATATTGTTGAATAAAATTAATATATTGATTAGAGGATTTGAATGAGAATAATATAGATTTAAACATCTACAAATAAAGTTGTATTGTATTTGAGATCACCTATTATTAGAGTTTAACCATTGTAATTAGATTAATCTCTTAACCGACTAGACTAGAAAGTCTTGTAATGTCATTCATAGAATGTACATTTTTTATCATGTCAACCCCATAGTGAATGTTGGTTGGATGATAACGATTAGTGTTAAATCCTCTAACAAGGTCACACTTTACAATGTGTTTTGTAACCTTTAACAGGATTGGGTCTTCACTGACCTGACTTCAGAAGAGTGAACAATTTTTGGGTTGTCGGTCCTAGGTGGTTTTTTCCTTTACGAGGTTTCCATGTTAAATCTCTTATGTTATGTGTTGATTGTGATGTTTGTTGGATATCATAATTTACATGTTGCATATTTGATTTGATCAGTAGTTACTATAAGTTATTAACTAGTAATTGATAAAAGCACAAACAGTTTACTATTTTATGTTACCGTGCTACAAAAATTTGTTTAAATTATTTTTGGATATACATTTTGTATTTAGGATTGTGGATAACTAATTCACCCCCCTCTCAGTTATTCTAATAGCTAAAACTACCAAAACACCAAATATTGGTGTGAGCCTTTTGAATTATTACAAGTACATACCTAAATTCCCTTTCCCAAGTGACCGTGAAATTCCACAAGTGAAATGTCAAGCTAGGGCCCCATTTGTGCAACAGGCTTGGATTAGGCTCTTCCCTGGACTATCTCCACTAATTTTCTTGTAACTTATACAAATAAAAACTACATGAGAGAAAATAAAATGTTATGGAAAGTAGATTCATAATGCTAACTGATCATGGCAATAGTTTAGTCTGATCATTCCGTACATGTTTGTACCATTGATAAATACTCAAGAAATCTAGTGGTTCTTATTCAAAATAACATCAAAATAGCAACATACATTGTCTCACCTATTGGAGAGGTTTGAAAATGTTCAAATACCTTCATTACATGGATCCAACCAATCCATGGGTGCTTATGACCATTGAAAACTAAATTTGAACCTCTCGAGAAACTTTTCAAGAAGTTACCCGAGCAACATTGACAACTTTGCAATATTTTTTCATTTTTGGAACATTTCTAACCCAAATGACGTAAAATGAAGTATTATCACCTAGAACTAATAAAAAATAACTAAAATAATTGGGAATACAACCAAAACTACTAAAATAATTAAACTACCTAATCACGCCTATCAAATGTAGACTCAAGATCCAAGTGGACTAAGGTATCCCAAGGTTTATAGATATTGTACCTTAGGGATCCTTGACCACACAAGGTGGATCAAAACACATGGAGGATGATATAAAGGATCTATACCTTTATTACAAAGTAAAAATATAAGGAACATCCTAGATGTTGCCCAAATACATCAAATGTTGTGGGTGTCGTGCACCATACTCAAGAAAAAATGAACTGAATTCTCTTAAGTTGGGATATATTCAAGTTTGAATCTAGCCTTCTGAATAGCTCCAAGGGTCATCTAAGTGGCATCTTCCAGAGGATGATGTTTCCATTTTACCATAATTTCATAGTAGGTAGTTCTCCTTATTTTTTTACTCATCCTCTTGTCTAGAAAGTGCTCAATCTCATGAATGGATGGTGTGGGTAAGTCTTTGATCTCATTGTCCCATTAAATATCTTGATCACTTGCAACACTAACATCACTACTAGAACCCTTATATGCATATGTGCCAATAAAATTGAAAATAGGAGATAAACCAATATGGGGAGGAAATTCAATCTTGTAAGCATTGTTTCAACACTTCTTTAGGATTTTGAAAGGACCAAGTTTCTTCATCATAAGCTTAGTGTACTTCTTCTTAGGTAACCTCTCTTTCTTGAGATGAAGCATCACCATATCTCCCACCTTAAATTGGAAATCTCTTTTCTTCATATCTACATGTTGTTTATACTTATCAGAGGTATGTTGTAACTTTGTCTTCACATGTTCATGAATATCCTTCATTACTTCAAAAAAGTCTTCATCGAAAGAACTCCTCGTCTCCGTATCCTTGACATCTTTGAGTTCTAATACACCCAGAGGGTGAACACTATATACAATTTGAAAAGGAGTCAATCTTGTACTCCAGTTGACAGACTCATTGTAAGAGAATTCTTCTTGGTCCAAAATGGAGTCCAAGTAGCTCCATACTCTTGAGTTAGCCATCTCAATAGATTACCAAGGGATCTATTAATGACCTTTGTCTAACCATCAAAATTTGGGTGATACGAAGAGGAAAGAGACACATTAGTTCCAAGATTTTTCCATAATGTCCTCCAAAAGTGTCCCAAAAACTTAATATCTCTATCAGATATAATTGAAAAAGGTAATCCGTGGAGTCTAACAACTTCCTTGAAGAACAAAATTTCTATGTGGGAGGCATCATGAATGGTTTTGCATTGTATGAAGTATACCATTGTGGATAATATGTCTACTATTACATAAACACTGTCAAATCTAGTTTTGGTTTTAGGTAGACCTAAGAAAAAATCCATACTTACTGAATCCCAAGGCTTGGAAAGGATAGGTAATGGAGTGTACAACCCTACATTGGATGCATGACCCTTGTCTTTCTAATAAACCAAATAACTCTCCACATACTTCCTAACATCTATCTGCAACATGGGCCATTGGTAGAATATCCTTACAAGATCTAGTGTCTTATCAACACCAAAGTTCCATGACAAGATTCCATAGTATTTATCTTTGATAATGTTCTCCCTTATGGATCCTTTAGGAACACAAAGAAAAATTCCCTTGAAAATTAATCCATCCTGCACAAGAAATTCTGAGAAATTAGTATGATATCTCTCCATCATGTCTACACAAAATTGATAGGCCTCCTTAAAATCATCATCCATGGCATACATATCCTTCATGGCATGAACTCAAATACTTTCTAATTGAATGGTTTGAATAGTTAAGTGCTTCCTACTAAGAGAATCAACAACCTTATTCACAACCCCTTTCTTATGTTTAATGGTAAATGTATAAGATTATAAGAGCTCCATCCACTTGACATGTCTATGGTGAATCTTCTCCTATCTATTCAAAAAGCTAAGAGCATGATTATTAGTAAAAATAAAGAATTCATTAGGCAACAAGTAGTGCCTCCACTTCCTAAGTGATTGAACCATGGCATAGAGTTCAATTTCATAAGTTAAATATTTTTTGTTTTCTTCATTCAAATTCTCACTAAAGAATGAAACTGGTCTCCCTTATTGGCTCAAAATCCCATGAATAACCTTAATTCTTACATCACATTCCACTATTAACACCTTATAAAAATATGGTAGAACTAGGATGGGTTTCTATGTAATCTTCTTCTTCTTCAAAAACTCAAATGACTCATTAGCATCATTAGCCCACACAAAAGTATATTTCCCTCCTCCTTTAATAGTATTAATGATATGAGTACATATACCATTGAAGTTTCTAATTAATTTCCTATAGAAACTATATAAACCATGGAAACTCGTTACCTCAGATGTTGTAGTAGGTGGTGGCCAATTGAGGATAGCCTCAACCTTAGAAAGATCAAACTTGAGAGTGTTCTTTCATATCATAAATCCTAAGAATACGAGTTCTTCTTGTAGGAACAAACACTTCTCCATATTGACTTTCAATTGCTCCTCATGAATTTTTTTCAAAACTATTTTCAAATGCTTGAGGTGTTCATCCTTATCCTTACTGAAAAACAAAATGTCACCAAGGTACACCACAATAATTTTTTTAAGAAAAGGCTTCAAGACTTCATTCATAAGGCTCATAAATGTACTTTGGGCATTGGATAGGCCAAGAGGAATTGCAAGCCATTCATAAAGACCATTTTTAGTCTTGAATGTTGTCTTCCACTCATCTCCACCCATTATCCTCATCTAATGATAACCACTCTTGAGATCAACCTTGGAGTACTATCTTGCACCCCCTAAAAAATCCATTAGGTCCTCCATTCTAGGCATTGTAAACCTATGTCGTATTGTTATCCTATTGATTTCCCTAGAGTTCATACATAGTCTCCATGTACCCTCCTTCTTAGGTGCTAGTACGGAAGGGACTGCACATGAACTCATAGTCTTCCTAGTGAACCCTTTGGACAATAATTCTTCAATCTGTCTTTCTATTTCCTCGTTTTCTTATGAGTCATTTTGTAGGTTGCCTTGTTTGGGAGTGTGGCTCCTGGTATGATGTCTATGAAATTACTTACTTCCCTCTATGGTTGTAAATTTTTTGGAATATTCCTGCAATCAGACCAATGTATTTATCCAACAATTCCTTGACCTCTTTAGGACCTAAATCTCTTTCTATGCTTTGAATTTGGACTTTTCTAAGGGTGTCTTTTGAGGTCTCACAACCAGGGAAAAACAGGGTGTATTCCACTCCTTTTTAATACTTTCATGAAATCTTTCTCTCCTACACACATGACACTACTCACAATATGTTTCTCCTTCCCATCATCAGGAAGTGGGTTCATGTCATACTCAATACCACCCTTGTTTATGGCATAGACATTGGTTCTCCCATCATGTTTAGAGTTAACATAAAATTTCCATGGCCTTCCTAAAAATAGGTGAAATGCATCCATCTCTATGATATCACACAAGACCTTGTCTACATACTCTCCTATGATAAACTCTACCCAAACTTTCTCACAAATGAGAGTTTTCTTATCCTTTTTCAACCATGAGGCTTTATAAGGAAATAGATTCAAGGGATTATTTAAGGTTGTAACTTGTCAAACAACTCCCTAGATGCAATATTATCTATTGATCCAGAATCTACAATTACCTTGCATACCTTATTGTTCACCCTGCAACTTTTCCTGAATAATGACTTCCTCTGAGGTGGCTCTAAGATGGTGGGTACTCTTAAGAGAGTTCTTTTCATCATAAGATATTCATCTTGCTCTAGATTTGTAGGCCTTGAGGTTTTTGTATGGTAAGAGAATACACTTTTCTTGTCATCTTCATGTGTCAACTGAACTCTTATGTCTCCTTGCTTTCTTATACCAAGTTTCTCAGGAAACCTAAAGGATTGATGTCGAATCTAGTTGCATGTGAAGCATTTACTAGTGAAGATAGTAGGCCCTCTCTCACCAAACCTTCCCCTACTATTTGATCTTCTACCTCTGAAATAACCTCTGTTTCTTGACTCTCCCTCTAATCAATATCATAATCCTCTGGGACAAAAAGTCTCTTGATCTCAATCAACATCTTGGATTGAAGTAGTGATATTGTTTCTTCCTTCTTCTACCCTTTCATTTTGCAAGAATTTTCACCAACTGAGGGTTGGACCCTTCATCTTTGAATTATCCAACTTCACCTTATGGTTTTCTGAGACCTCTTCACATTCAAAATAGTTCTCCAATGCTTCAATCTAGTCCATGAATTACTCTGGATTCATTTTTCTGAGGAACATGGGTATATCAAAATTGTCTTTCCTCCCAACCCTTTCTAAGAATTATAGGAGGGGTCTTTGATCAGTAGGTACCTCTCCTCTATCATGTCTGGGAGGTTCTTCTTCTTCTAACTTCTCTGCAACACTTTTTCCTTGGTTTCTTTTCAACTTTTCTAACTCTACTTTAAGCATCCTAATTATAGTAGCTTGTTCTCTCACTATCTTTTCCAATTCTAAATTGGTTACCTTTGAGGAGATTTTTCCTTCACCCTAATCCTCTGTGATTTAAATGTCATCCCAAAGAACAATCCTAGTGCTCTAATACCACCTCATGCAGACATCACAATGAGAAGACAAAGAGATCTTCAATCTCTTCCACAACTCTTCAACCTTGGACTTGATACAATCTAACTCCACCAACCTTGCAATATGATGGATACCAACCAACTTATGAGTTTTTGACACTTTTCTTACCCCACTTCAACACCCAAAGGTTTTGTTCAAGTTCTTTTCAAACAAAGACTTAGGGACACTTTCCCTAGACTAAGCCAAAATGTAGAAATCTTTACTAGTGGCTTCAACCAACAAATATGAGGGTTGGAAAATCTTACTTAGGTTGTATGGACATAGAATCACCCAACAAATTGATTTTTGAACCCTCACAACCATACAAACTCTACTTGACCTATGAATCCTACTAGGTCTCTTACAGTGGTTTTCATTGTGCAACTTTCAACTATGGAAGGGAATAGATAAATTAAGGATGGATTCAAGGACCCTTTTTGATGTCTTAAAGATCCCCAAAAACATAGATTGCAACTCCACTTTAGCAAGACTCAACCCTCACAATTCTCACATACCTAATTAGCTAGATTAGGCTTGGATTACAAAAGAAGTGGTTAAGGATGTGTTCAAAAAATTGGTGTAGGGTTTGGGAAGTCTTTTCCTATCTCCAAATGATACAAATCAACCATCTATTTGGTCCCTCCAATTAGTTTGATTGTCTGCACATGACTTCACATACTCGATTGGCTAAATACATAGGGATATTTAGCCTAGGGCATGATGCTAAACCACCAAAACAAAAAATATCAGTATGAGTCTTTTGAATCATTACAAGTACATCCCTAAATTTCATTTACCAAGTGGCGATGAAATTCCACTGGTGATATGTCAAGTTAACGCCCCATTTGTGCAACACGCCTAAATTAGGCTCTTCCCTAGACTGTCTCCACCAAGTTTCTTGTAATTTATACAAATAACACCCAAATGAGACAAAATCAAATGTTCTTGAAAGTAGATTCACAATTCTATCTGATAATGACAATATTTTAGTCTTATTAGTCAGTACATGTTTGCACCATTGATAAATGCTGAGGAAATCTGGTCATGGTTCTTATTCAAAATTACATCAAAACACCAACATACATTGTCTCACCTATAGGAGAGGCTTGAACATGTTCAAATACCTTTATTCTATGGATCCAACTAATCCATGGGTTTTTATAACCGTTGGTAACCAAATTTGAACCTCTCAAGCCACTTTTCAAAAAGTTGCTCGAGCAACATTGACAACTTTGCAACATTTTTGCATTTTTGTAACATTTCTAATCCAAATGACTTGGAATAAAGAATTATCACCTAGACTTGATCAAATATGACTGAAATGATCCAAAATAATTGGGAACACAACCAAAACTCATAAAACTCATAAAACACCTAATCACACCTATCAAATGTAGACCCAAGATCGAAGTGGACTAAGGTATCCCAAGGTTTATAGATGTACCTTAGGGATCCTTGACCACACAAGGTAGATCAAAACACATGGAGGATTATCTCAAGGGTCCATCCCTTTATTACAAAGGAAAAACATAAGGAACATCCTAGATGTTGCCCAGATACATCAAATTCCCTGGGTGCCCTGCACCAACACCCTTACTAGAGTTATGAGGTAGCTAGATGGACTTCCACTTAATTTATGATTTTTAATCAAAGAAAAATCTTCTTGAGAGTCCTTTATTATGAGAAGGAGACATTTTCCATGAGAATGAAAATTGTGATATTTCTATCAAGATTCCATTGTGTCATTTTGGAGTCAACACATTGACCTATACTTCAAGAGTAGTGGTTCACAAGAACCCATCTCTCATGAGAATAAATGGAGTGCTCATTATTCATTACATCTATGTGACACTCACAAGGGAAAAGCGCCGATTTATAATATAATTAGCTTGAATTCTACAAGTCCAAGCTATGTGACAATTTATCTTATAGTAATAAAACTCAATTTCCTCTTTGTTTATATCTAATCTTTAATTATTATTTCATGACCATAATAGATTCTCATGTTTAAAATCATTTCTATATATTCTTAATATTTTCTATTTTATTTAACTAAAATAGATGAAATCGTATGTTGTAGGTTTTATGATGTTCTTTTAATAATTAAATATCACTATGTCATTTAGAAAGAAAATTGTTAAACACGATAGTTCTAATATTGTTAGATCATCTATTGGAACATTACATTTTGCTAGCTAGTTAACAAGAAATCTCAAATTACTTATCTAGTTTGACATAGTGATTCTATATTTCATCTTAAATCTAATTATTTAATTTTTTTAAGAAAGCTTTGCATTAATTCTTTTTCTTCAAACATTTTATTTAAATTATTAAATATTGATAATTTATCCAAATAAGTGACATTTCATTTCCATTCCATATAAATTATTTTATTTATTTTGTTTGAATTTTTATTTTCTATGGATAACTTAGTTGAAACCATAATACTTGTCTAAAAGAATCTCTATTTTTGAAAAAAAAAAATTAGAAAAAAAAATGATTAAATTAATCTTATAACTTACTAATTGATGCAATAATATTAAATACACATAATTTATAATAATTTATCTTTAAGGTAATATAAAGAATTTAATATTTTAAATTTTAATCACATCTTACATTATCTTATTATATTTGAAAATATAAATTTATTATATTTTGTAGAAACAAATTCTTCCATTCTAGATATGTTGAAATGTTTCAAACTCTTGAATAGTAGACTTATGTTGTTTATCTTCAATTCCTATTTCTTCAAAGAGAATGCACATTATTAGAAGAGTTAGCAAAGTTTTCATAACCATAAAGGAACACAAGCAAAAGATAGACCTTCAATGTTAAATTGAAACTAATGATAGTATATCAATGCTTTAATGAAAATATTAGAAAAAATGTTCAAAACATTATCTTTGTGGTTGTATCCTTCCCTATGTATTGCTCTTTTTTCATTATTGTTGCACTAGTAATCCTTGAACTCTAATATCAAAATAGAAAATGAAAGAGCATCTACACTTCTCAGGTTTAAAAAACAAAATCATATCATTGAATTACTATAAATATAAAACATTATAAATTTGATAAAGTTTTCTCACCCATGATATCCTCTCTTCTATTTTTTTTTGTATATTTTTGTAAATTGTCTCATGATTTGTGAGATCCCTCTCTTCTGCTATGTAAAGGGTTCACAACCTAATTGAAGCAATGTATTTATAAAATCTTTCTAACCTACCAAAATGTACTAATTATTCTAACAACAATAATCAGCCACGGATCATTAAAATAAATTTATAGTAATTTAAATCTTATTTATTTATAAAATATTAACTATCAATGAAGCATCTTTATTAAAATGAAATTATTTCAGTGCAGAAATAATTGTGCGGTTGATTCTGCACCATATTAAAAAGTGGCACTGCAAAAAGAAATTTCATAGAGAGAATTATTATTGTATGATAAAAGAAAGATAAAATTCCCTCGTGTGCTCCTCTGCCACAGTTTAATGCTCTTTGGATAGAAAGAAAGACGGCAATGAAAACCATCAAAGAGATTGAAAATAACAAGAAAATTAAAACCATTAAATATTCTTCTCACAACCCATTGTTTGTACCATTTGGCGACTCGAAACCGTCCACAACATTCCAAATGGCAACTGAATCATTTGCACGTATCTTCATTTTCTTTCGCTCTCCTTTCCATTTCCTCAAATATATTTTTCCTTTCATCAATTCTTAAATATTTTTTCAGTTCATCTCTTACCTTGAAAGAGAAAGAAATTCTTGGAAATCAATCCACTACATTAAAGTGATTTATGTGCGGTGAAACATTTTCCATGATTGCATTTTATATTTTTTCAGTTCATCTCTTTCCTTGAAAGAGAAAGAAATTCTTGGAAATCAATCCACTACACTAAAGTGATTTATGTGCGGTGAAACATTTTCCATGATTACATTTTCTTTATTTAGGTGACTGTACGAGCGTTATTACATTAATGGCTGTTTTGCCCTTCCCTTAGTAATGCATTTCATTGTTTATAAATACTGCTTCTTTTTCAAATAAGGACATAATGTGTTATCAATTTAAGTTTACAATCATAGAATTAGTTGTAATACTTTGAAAGGAGTTGTGTTAGAAAATTTTGAGTTCAATGCGAGTGGAGATGTTTGAGAAAGCAGGCCCTTAGATAGCAATGACATCCCTGCAGTTTGGGTATGCAGGGATGGCCATTCTTACTAAAAATTTTCTTAACAATGGAATAAGCCAATTTGTTTTGGTACTGTATAGACACATAGTTGCTACACTAGTTCTTGCACCTTTTTCTTTCTTTTTTGAAAGGTATATATTTATTTGATTAAATTTGTATTATCTTTTTAAATATCAGAATATAATTTATTTTATCATTTTTATTATTTTTAATCAAAATGATGAAATGTACAACTTGAAAATATGATCAAATATACATCCTAATATTTGAATAGACATTGCCCATAACTTTATAAATTGTAGGAAGGCTCGACCCAACATGAAATTTGAAATATTTAGTAAGATAGTTGTACTTGGTTTGTTTTTGATAGGAAAAGCAGCAAGAGGGTGTTGGCCCATGGTATAGAAGACTAGAAGCACATTAACAACATATTAATAGCACTAGTCGCATAGCAGTTTAAAAGCCGAAAGTCACCATAAACAAAAGTGTCTACTCTGCCTCTATCAAAAACAAATGTATAGGTCTTTTTAAAAAAAAATGAACCATAGGAGCAAACCCAGAAAGTAGATAAAGTATTAACAATAACAAGCCACACAGGGCTAAACCAGTATTTTAAGAACTTAATCAGAAAATGGGAAAGCAAAAAAAAGGAACTTGGGACTAACAAGCCCATGCCAACACAAAAACCTCATGGATACAATAGAAGTTAGGAACTCCCACCCAGACAGTTGGACATCAGGGTCGTGGCCCACTCTTCCTGCAGAAATAGGAAGAGGTCTCTGTTATCCTCATCGGCTTCCAATTTACCGCCAGCCATCTTCTCCTACACGTTGTATAGGGTCACAGATGATGCGTGCATGACTTTGATGGAAAACTTGTTCGAATCAGTGACTTGGGCTTTGATGTCTCTCATGTCCTATTTGAGGCTGAGGATCTCCATCTCCATCTTGTTGAACTTTTTCTTGAGTGATCCTTTAAACCTGTCACTCTCATCCGTCACCACCGTAGTGTGCTCAATGTGAGGGGATTTGGCCAGCTGGGTGTGGGGAGAGAACGGGGGTAGGGTATTGTTGCGAAGCTTTTCCTCCATTGTCAGCGGGGGATTCAATGAGGGAGCGTTGCCAGACCTAGGAGAGTTTAAGTGTTCAGCCAAGGAGCCCTCAATCGAACCAGAGGAGGCAGATGAGTCCATATCCTCCGGCTGAGACTTGTCCTTCGAAGCCATTTCCCTGAGAATTCTTCTGCATTTCTCCTTGGCAATCTTGTTAGAATGCTAGACAATACCCCTCAAATCCACTTCCAGCTCAACTTGGTTGTCCAAAATTTTCCATTTTCTAGGCTTCCTCTTTGTTTCAGGGGTTCTATCAACCCTCATCTTTTCCTTAGCTTCCATGGACTCAGAGACATGGGATTCATCTAAGTCATCTGCCCTTTTAAAGGGGTTCCTCACACATCTCTTGTGTCTTTTACGCTCCTCGGGGACAAGATTAGTCTCCTGGATCTCCTGTAAAGACTGGGAGGGGGACTGAGTGGGATTATTGGCTTCCAAAGGGGAAACCTCCTGGGTTACACCCTTAATAATAAGGGGAGGTTGGGGTGGAGGGAAAATGGCTTATGAAAATTGTACATGCAAAGTAAAAGGCCCTGGTGAAGGATGGGGATTGGCTTCTTAGTTTTTTTGTTCTCCTTAATGTCCAGTATGTTCCTTTCAACCGAGTGGAGGAGATAGAAAGAGATGGAAATGAGGTCTATGTTCCTGATATGGTTGAGGAATGACAAATGGTAATAGTAAAACATAGTGAATTTACCCTCGAGAGTGAAGTATTTCATAATTATATGACACACCTTGGGCCAAAACTTAGGGAACTACTCATGGATGAAGCCTCCAGACTTTTTAACTGGTTTCTCACCCACCCTGAAGAACTCATTGAGATTGGTAAGATCTGATGTCTGGCTTCTCTTCTTATACTTCCTACCCTCCATTGACAGCCACGTAGCCTTAGCAATAACCTCTTCATTTAGCTGAAAGTGAAAGCCCCCAACCGACACCTTCCTGTTATTCTAAGAGGACACAAATTGCTTGGATATTTTCTCATCGTGGCCTCCCTTCATTCTTTCCATGAAACCCCAAATGTTGCTACCTTTGTAGTAGTGGGTCACCAGGGGGTTGGAGGAAAACTCCTCTTCAATTTTGTCCGGCTCAATACGCAAAGTTTTTCCACCCATGTCAACCTGACCAGTTTCCACTGCAAGAGCCTTCTCAAAGTTGCAGAGATGAGCTTTGCACACTAGGGTAAAAACCAGGTCTTTTTGAGATAACCATTTTATGATAATATCATTCATAAGATGCAGGGGCTAAGTGATTTTTGGGTAATTGAGTTCCGTACACCAAAATCCAGTGGATCTCTAGGCGTAATAATTAGAAGTTAACCCAAATTTTTCCTTAGTGTCCTTGGTAATTGAAATTACCTGGTGATGCAGACAGCTATCCTTCCACACATACTTACACAAAAGGAAATTATGAAATTTTATAGAGTTTTGTGCATACATAGTCATCACTATATTAATCATCAAATAAATCCAACATGAAATCAAGGTGGGCCCCTCATCAATATTGGTGACAGCTTGGCTCATTTCAAACATTATTAATGATGTGTGTTTCCCACCCGATCAACCACTGGGTCTCTTTTGGTAGCTCACTAGACACCTCCCAATTAACCAGTCTAGTTTTCTTAATCCCAATGGCAGCCATAGAATCCACCATTACATTCCCTTCCCTATAGGTATGAGATATAGTCGTGCTTTGGAGATTGTTAAGGAGCTCCTGAATTTCAACTATTATGATGTTCACCCGCCATCCTGCACTCGACCCTTTTTTGATAGCCTCAACAGTCACTTTGGAGTCCCCCTCGATCATCAACAGTCTGATATTCATGGAGCTGGCAAATTTTAAACCCCAAATGAGTGTCGTGCCTTCAGCTTGATTGATGGTATTGTTTTTTAGCAGCCCAGCATAAGCCAACAGGAAATCACCATTATGGTCTCGTAGCACTCCACCCCCACTCTAGGTAAGGTTATTAGCTACACCATCAAAATTTAACTTATTCCAGCCCATGGGCGGGGCAACCCACCGAGTAGCATTTCGAGCCATCAACTTGGAGTTGTCAAACCTAGTGAAGCTAGTCAATAAGTTCCATTTATCCGCCATTTTGATTTCCTAGGTAGACGAGGGTGTCAAGGGGAATTTTCAATTAGTCAAGACAACATTCTAACATAGGAGCTTGGTGCCCAGATAGAGAGAGGCCTCAGGAAGGGAATCAGTCTCCTTGAAGATCATGTTGTTCCTTTCTTTCCAAATAGTCCATTAGATGTGGAGAGGAAGAATCCGCCATAGGAGCTGGAGGAGGGGGTGATTAGAGGGGGATCACCAATCAGTGAATTAGTGGACATCCATCTCTAGAACCTAGGGGACTCCCAACTTTTCAATAATTCCTTGCAAAATAGTAGTTGAGTATTCACAGTGTATGAATAGGTGGTTCACAGTTTCCTCTTCCTTTTTGCAAATGACACATCTTCTAGCTAGAGAGAATCCTCTTCTTATGAGGTTGTCCTAAGTTAAAACTTTTCTGTGCATAAGCGTCCACCAAAAGAAATTGATTTTTGGAGTAAGGTGTGGGATCAACACCCTACTCCAATCTCCTAGATTATTCTCCTCCTTCAGAAGAAGGTTGTAAGTAGTCTTGAATGAGAATGTGCTCGCTTGGGTAGGTGCCCAGATGATGGAGTCCTACCCAGTAATTCTAGGAATCCTGACATTCCCCAGGATTTTCATAAGCTTATAAGCCACTTGATTTAATTCAGGTATGTCCCTGACCAAAAGAGCTAAGTCCTTGCATCTCCCTTCAGAAATGTAGTTGGAGACTCTGTTACCAAGGGTAGGTCTGAGGTAGTTCATGAGGGGGCTGAACCTTCCACAAATGGTAGTGCAATTCTACATCCACGAGTCATGCCAGAATCTGATTGATCTCCCATCCCCGATTTGGTTTTTTGGGGTAAGTAGGTTGCCTTCATTTCCTCCTCTTTTCTCTTGATTTTTACATTATAATGATGCCCACTAATCAAAGTTGATGGAACATTCGTAGGCCTTTGAATCAGTGTCTCTATTACATGGGCTTGAAGTTTACTTCCCCTACTTTTGGTGGTGCTTTGAATATCTTGCTTCCTGATACCACTTTTTGGATTGCTCTAATCTTTAGGTAATTAATCATCATACAATTTGAATTTTATTATTATTTTCGAGGGAGCAAATAGTTTAATAGTCATGATAGTAAAGCTTGGTAAGAAAATTTTTAGATTGTTAATACATATTATTTAGTTTAATAGTGAAAGATAGATTAAGGTAGATAAAAGTAAGATGATTGTTTATTACATTCTAATAGGAATAAGTTATCAAATTGTTATTTATCATTAGATCTTTGAAGAATATGATATTTGAGTCAGTTGGAACTCATAATTCCTTACTTTTAATTAGAGAAAAATCTCTTAGATAGGATTACCATTCCATTAGTCATCTTATCTGTATAAATAAAAATAAAAAAATAGTCAATTTATTTTTTACTATCATATTAGATAATATTTAAGAAAAAAACTATGTAGCTATATATAGTACGTTTGTAGAATCATATATAATGTTAAATTAATTATTTTAAGTTTTTTTTTTTTTTAAATGGTAAAAATACAAAGTCAATAATATTTCTTTCAATTAAATTTATTATATTTTTATTTAGAAAAATACTAGAAAATGATATATCTCCGCTTATTTTACTTGTACTTTCTAAAATATAAGTATGCTAGTAAATATTATCCAGTTTAATAGTGAAAGATAGATTATGGTAGATAAAATTAAGGTGATTGTTTATTACTCTCTAATAGGAATAAGCTATCAAATTATTATTTCTCAATATATCAAGTTGAAGAATATGATATTTGAGCCTACAGGAACCCACAATTACTTACTTTTAATTGGACAAAAAATTCTTAGACAAAATTACCATTCCATTAGTCATCTTACTTATATAAATAAAAAATAAAAAATAGTTAATTTATTTTTAACTATCATGCCTGGTAATCTTTAAGAAAAATCTATGCCTAGCTATATATAGTACTATATAGTGGGTTGTTAGAATCATATTCTGCTACCATTTGTCTACAAGCATATGTGATGATGATATGTACTCATTATACTTATTCTAAACCTAAGAGTTTCAAAACTTAGGATATTTGTTTTATTATCTAGAATGGAGAGAATAAGAATTTGAGAGATACACAGTCAAGAAAAGATAATAGGAACCCTATTGTGTGTGGGTGGAGAAATGTTCAGGACTTTTTATAAAGGAGCTCTTGTTCCCATGCCTTGGTCTTCATACAATCATCATAATTCTTCAAATACTGCAACATCTCATGACAATAATACTGATATGATTAAAGGCTGCATATCTTTAATTACTTCAATGTTTTCTTGGTCTTCCCTATTTGTTTTTTAAAATAGCAACAGCAAAAGGGTGCTAACCCATGGAACAAAAGGGGTTGAGTAAGTGAATTAATAGAAAAATAATTCAGCATAGAGAGCAACATTAAAGCATGAGAGTCTACCACAATAAAAAACATAAAAGAAACAAAAAGTAAACCACCACAATCACATAGTATCACACATCCACAAAATAGTTTTGAAAAAGTTCAACTTAAACCATAAAAAGTGCCATGCAGGGCTATAAATGAAATTCAAAGTCTTGAGCATAAGTAAATAAACATAGTCCATCTAAAAGTAAGGTGAGGAATCATCAACAGTCTCCACCCTCCCGTACACGCCCAACGATAGAGTCACTTTTTGTCCCATAAGCGCTTAGACAACAGAAGGTCACCCTAGTCTTCATTCAGGAAATTGAAGAGTTCCCAATTTTCTTTGACAACATCCTTATCCTCTGAGGCTTTCTCATTAAGGAGGCAGAGCATGGTAGCAGACGCATGCATCACCTTAAGCACAAACTTACTAGCATCCATCAAACACTTATTAGTAGTTTCCAAGTCTTGGGTGAGCTTAGTCACTATGTTTTCCATAGAGGCAAATTGGTACTTGATTCTCTCTATCAGGCTGCTACCAATATGCTCTTTGTCAGAAATGGCCTCTTTTTCTGTCATCTCATCCTTAGCCGTGCAGTGGTATGAATGTCATCATCCGAATTGATTTCTACCTAATCAATTTCATTGTCTGCACCCTCTTTACTAGGGGAGCCCACAGAAGCATCCTCCTGGGTAGAATCATCCTCCTGGTTCATGAGCTCTTTGATAGCTCTTTTCCCCTATTGTTTGGCAATGTGAGAAGAGTGGGGAGTAGAGGTGGGTTGGTGCTCAGAAGTCTGGGGGAAGTCCAAATTAAGGAAAATCTTCTATTTCTTCTTGGGAGGGGGCTGAGAGCTAGCCCCAAGGTTAAGGGTGTGCTTTTGAGGACTTGGGGTGGGTTGGGTTTTAGGAGACTTGGGGTTCAAAATAGGGTTCATACCATCTTTAGACCCAGGAGGGGTGGGAAAGCCTTGGTTGAGAGAAACTATTGGCGAAAAGGGTTGTTGGGTAGCGTTGGTAATTTGCAAAGGTGGCGGGGGGCAGAGGGCATGGTGGAAATTGTATAAACAGAAAATAAGACCCTGATGGAGATAGATAAGATTTTTCGTGAGGGAGATGGCCTCATTCACAACCTTCACATTAGCCTCCAAAGAATGCAGGAGGAAAAAGGGGAAGGAAATTAACAATTTATGCCTAAAATAGTTTAGAAAGACAAGATTGTAGTTGAAAAATGTACCAAAGTGGCCCTCTAAGGTGAAATATTTCATCACCAGCTTGTACATCTTCGGCTTGAACTCTGGGAGCTCGGAGATGTTGTAGCCACCATTTAAATGAGAAGAGGTAGCCTCATCCTTGAAGAATTGTGCAAACTCCATCTTCACTGGGTTTTGGCCATTTTTTACATTTCCTGCCAGTGGTCAGCATCCCTATGGCTTGGCCAATGACCTCTTCATTAATTTGAAAGGTGATACCATTAATGGTAAACCTGCATTTTGTTCCAAGTTTTAGCAACCTGTTTGGAAATCATCTTATCGTGACCCGCAAGGCATTCCATAAAAGGAAGGATACCTCCCTCCTTGCAAAAATACATGACCATGGGGTCAGAAGAGAATTCCTCTTCAATCCTATTAGGCTCATTCCTTTTTTCTGTCACCTCCCATCTTCTTCTCCCGGAGCCAATTGCTAAAAAAATCAATAACCAAAGGAAAACCAGAGGTAGGATTGCTCTCGCTAGACTCAGCTCTCCAATTTTTCATAGGACAGAAGGTGGGAATGCTGAGAAAATAGCCAAAACAAGGGATTTGAATTTGTGTCAAGCTGCAAGTAGTAATTAGGGCTTTGATTATCTTGGGGTTCATGATTCCTTACCATGGAGGCCACCTTGGTTAATACATGTGAATGGCATGTTAACCCATAATTTTCATCAATTAAATCCTCTTCGTATCTCTTGACATCCTTCATAGATTGATTTTTATTCAGAGCCCATTTTAAAGTAATGATGGCCTTTAAAAGGGAAGTCTCATGCCCATGTGTCACATTAGACCCCCTTTCAAAATTTAGAGAACCACCACAACAATCCATGTGGCAAGCAAAAGGGGGTGTGGGGGTAGAGGGTCTTCCCTGTTTGTTCTTCAGGTAACAAAGACCAATTGTTTTAATCTCTTTGCAAATAGTTAATACTTACCTAATCTATTCTTGTTGTTTTTATGGTCTAATCCAACGAATTTTTGATCTCAAGCTTCAATTCTTAAGAAGTATTTTGCACAACTTTCTTTTGTCACCTTAATATGCTTGATGGGGCACCTTCCAATCAACTGCAGTCACCTTAGCTATTGAATAACATCCTTCAGCATGGACAATTGGATTTGACTTGAATCTTGTTACTATTGTTTACTCTATAATTTTTCATTGCTAAGCCTCCCTACCAAACCTGTTACTATGTTTTTCAATAGATATTTTAGGGTTTTATAATTTATATGTACAAGATAACACGTTATAAACTATATATGATTTTTATGATTGTCCATTTGAAATATTTAGAGTGCAATTCTATTAAAAAATGCAGGCAGTGATAGGTTATGGGCTTGCATACTATGTGTAAGGATTATGCATGAGGATAAAGGTGCTTGCATTTTCTACTGCATTCATTCCATTAACTATGATAATCACAACAATCATGGATTCCATTATTCTTCGTCAAAACATCTACTTGGGCAGGTTTGTTTTTCTACTATAATTTTTTAAATTCAAAAATATATATAACAAACTTGCAGATATGTTGATCAGATTGAACCAGATTGAATGGAGTGTGCTAGGAGGAATGGTGATAGTAATAGAATTATATGGAGTTCTGTGGGGTAAAGCTATGGACACAAAGTTCCCCACTTTTGATAGATCAGATTTTCTTCCCACTTGCCATTTAGATAATGATAAGAACAACCACAAATCTATAGAGAAGGTTGGGGGTCCCCGTTCATGCCATTATTACTTTCAACATAAAAACACAACCTTCCACGGTATGAGGAAGATTATTTCTATATTCAATCTTTTATGTAGCTTATTGGGTAGGTGGGGTTGGAGGATGAAAAAACCATTGTTGCATGTATTTTTGATTCCATAGATCCCTAGGTTTTTTTAGGGTGTTTTTTTTGTGTGTTATTTGACGATTCATAGGGTGGGTTTAGTTAATAGTGGTTAAGTATAGGTATGGTATCAATGAGAGTATGAATCAATATCTTTAAGATTTAAAATCATTTTG